>ONZH01002837.1:0-32874 GCA_900303285.1 Rhinella marina
GAACTATCGTAGACCTAACTCACACCCTGTTAATGGTGGCTATTTACACTGCAACCCAGACAAATGTCGCACAGAGATTTTTGGGATCAAGCTATATACGTTGCAGCAAAAGACTTGGTTGTATTCAGTGACGTACAGAAAGTGTCACCTGGACAGAAAATATGGATTGGAGTGAGTGTGCTGAACTGTGACACACAGAATGGTTCCACGCAGCTGTGTGAAATGGATTTGTATCACTGAGCTAAAACAACAAAAAAACTAATTTTGTTATATATTTTTTTTAAAAATATATTTTTTTGGTTTTGTTTTTTTGGGAACGTGACGTGCAGGAACTATCATAGACCTAACTCACACCCTGTTAATGGTGGCTATTTACACTGCAACCCAGACAAATGTCGCACAGAGATTTTTGGGATCAAGCTATATACGTTGCTGCAAAAGACTTGGTTGTATTCAGTGACGTACAGAAAGTGTCACCTGGACAGAAAATATGGATTGGAGTGAGTGTGCTGAACTGTGACACACAGAATGGTTCCACGCAGCTGTGTGAAATGGATTTGTATCACTGAGCTAAAACAACAAAAAAAAATATTCTTTTTTTAATTTTTTTTTTTGGAGTTTTGTTTTTTTGGAACATGACGTGCAGAAACTATCGTAGAGCTAACTGACACCCTACTGACGGTGGCTATTTAGACTGCGACCCAGACAAATGTCGCACAGAGATTTTTGGGATCAAGCTATACACGTGACAGGCAGCAAAAGACTTGGTTGTATTAAGTGACGTACAGAAAGTGTCACCTGGACAGAAAATAGTGAGTGTACTGAACTGTGACACACAGAATGGTTCCACACTGCTGTGTGCAATGGATTTGTATCACTGAGATATAACATTAAAAAAAAGGGGGTTATATATGGCGATAGCTGCACTACTAGTGCCAGCCAGCCAAGCCAGGAGACAAAAAAAAAATTTCTTGTAGCCCTTAGAAGGGCTGTTGGGTTCTTTGTGGGCGATTCCTGCCTAACAGAGAACTAAATGCAGGCCCTAACACTCACCCTGAAACGCAGCAGCTCTATCCCTAGCGACATCCAGACGGCATCTGAGCCGAGCACCGCGGCCAGTCATTCCAGGGTCACCTGATTAGGCCAGCCAACCCCTGCTATCGACATGTAAGGGCCCCACATGATGCTGGGTGTACCGCAGAGTCTCCTGGCTTGTGATTGGCTGAGTTTATAGGCGCCAAAAAAGCATGATGCGGAAGTTGCCATTTCCTCAAGCATGGCGAGATACTCGTCCGAGCAGCGAGCACTTACGAGTACCCTAATACTCGAACAAGCACCCAGCTCAGACGAGTATGCTCGCTCATCTCTATTAATAATCCATTGGTAAACATTTGTACATTAAAATATATTAGCTTATACCTTGTCACATTTAACTTGTTTGTCGTTATATTTTTTTTACTACAAGACTTTTCTGTGTTACCCTTGTAATGAGGCCAGTTGTATACAAGACCACAGAGCTAAACTTTACCTATAATAGTTGTGTTTCACAAGTCCTCACTATGGCTAATGGTACACAGATTATCCCAGGATTTGCAAGAGAGTTGAAGTGCACAACAACAGGGCCACAAAAATGAAGCCTGGACTTTATAAATAAGGGCTTAAACTCAAGAACCGAATGCTGAGGGTCACGAAAATTTGAGATGATCTTGCAATGGAATGGACGGCAATGTATGAAAAAAGAATGGAAACACTATGGAACTACAAATTCCAACAGAATCTGGACTGGAATCTGGAAAATGCACATGGCAAACACTATACCTGGGAATAAAATGAGCCCTGGATATAAATAGACTCAACAATCAGCACTCCACTCTAATCAACCAGGAAAGGCTAAATGATACCAGATTTAGATGCAAGGCAGTTGTATAGTTAACATAGTAATAAGTTGGCGAACGGTTAACTAGGTGAATTCGAAGCAACAGGCTTTCCCAATTCGAAGCAACAGGCTTCCCATTTTTCTTGTAACACTCATTAATAGTAATAGCTTGGACTATTATTTTAAAGGGGTTCTGTAGCTTTTCCCTATTGATAATCTATCCTCTGGATAGATCATCAGCATCTGATCGGCAGGTGTCTAACACACGGGACCCATATCGATCAGATGTTTGAGAAGACAGTGGCTGTGTTCTGCAGGCCCACTGAAGTGAATGGGGCTTAGCCACGCCAAGGCTGGTAATAATAATCATGATGTCAGTGGGTCTGTGGGAAACAGCTACTGCCAGCACTGCTGCCTTCTCAAACAGCTGATTGTTGGAGGTCCCAGGTGTCAGACTCCCACCGATCAGATGCTGATGATTAGGGATGAGCGAAGCGAGCTTCAGATTCTAGATCCGAAGTCGCTTCACTCAAAATCTCGGATTAATGCTGTACGGAGACCTGTCTCCGTACAGCATTAAATTGTACAGCCTCCAATGAGGAGAAGTCAGTTATTCCTGAAGTCTCGCGAGACTTCGGTGAATAACTTCAGTATTTGAATTTTAAACTTGAAACAATTTTGCAGAACGGATGCAGACACATTCATTTCAATGGGGCTGCAAAAGATGCAGACAGCACACCGTGTGTTGTCTGCATCCTTAGTTCCGTTCCGCGGACCCGCAAAAAAGATAGAGCATGTCCTATTCTTGTCTGCAGCCATGGACAAGAGTAGACATTTCTATCACAAGACCGGCCATGTGCAGTCCACAAAATGCGGAATGCACATGGCCAGTTCCGTGTTTTGCGGATCCACAATTTACATCTGCAAAACACTTGCAGACATGTGAATTGACCCTTATGGAGGTGTATCCGTTTTGTCTAGAATGTTCCTTTAACCCCTTGGCGACAATGGGCGTACCGGTACGTCCTGGGCACGAGGTACTTAGTGCAACAGGGCGTACCGGTACGCCCTGCATGTAAACCCCCCCTGCTCAGTGCAGGGGGGGTTACATGCTGTAATGGGTGCTGTTTAAGACACCCAGCCACCCATAGTTAAGGCCTCGGGGGGTGCCGTGCACCCCCCATAAAGGCGATCGCTGTGAATGGCTGGTCTATTCAGACCAGCCATTCACAGCAGGCAAGGGGTACTCGGCGGGGATAGCGCTATTCTAGCGAATCCCCGCCGAGTGTCAGTATTTAGGGGGAGGTCAGGGTGTCCCCCCCGCCCCCCTGATTGGCTGTGGGCAGATGGGTGGGCGGGCGGGGGGGGGGAGATTTGCAATGTGCGGGCGGCTGCCGCAAGTGCCGCCCGCAATAATTTCTCAGGATGGCCGAGCGGTATTCAAGCAGATTATCAGCATACAGCTGATACTCTGCTTGAAACTGCTGACATCGGTGCTAGCACCGATATCAGCAGTTTAACCCCTTCCATGCCGCGGTCCGTAGGGACCGCTGTATGGAAGGGGTTAACAGGGAGGGAGCGCTCCCTTCCTCTCCCATCGGCGCTGCGGTGCGCTGGCAGCGCCGATGGTGTGGGCAGATGAGAGGGAGGAAGCTCCCTCTCCCTTCCATCGGGACGCTGCTCTGCTGTGGCAGCGTCCCGATGGTTACCATGGCAACCAGACGCTTTCGTCTGGCTTGCCATGGAAGCCTGTTCAAGCTCCTGCTAAAGGCAGGAGCTTGAACAGGCTATAAGAAAATACACTGCAGTACACTATACAGTGTACTGCAGTGTATTGTAAAATACCAGACCCACTGGTTCTTGAAGAACCAAGTGGATCTGAGTCAAGAAAGTGAAAAAAAAAAAAAAAAGTTAAAAAAAAGTTAAAAAAATTGATTAAAAATAAAAAAACACACAATACATAAACATGTTAGGTATCGCCACATCCGTAATAACCCGCTCTATAAAAATATTACATGAGATGGCCCCCCAGGCGAATGCTGTAAAAAAAAATAAAAAAAACTATGCCAAAATAGCCATTTTTTCCCCTCTTCCCTCACAAAAAGTGTAATAGCAGGCGATCAAAAAGGCGTATTTACCCCAAAATGGTATCAATTCAACCGTCATCTTGTCCCGCAAAAACTGTACCCTACCTGAGACAATCGCCTGAAAACTGAAAAAAATATGGCTCTCTGAAAATGGCAACACAAAAAAAAATATTTTATTCTGTTCAAAATGCATCTAATGTGTAAAACTTTCCAACAATAAAAAAGTTGGACATATTGGGTATCGCTGCGTCCGTAACAACCTGCTCTATAAAAATATTACATGAGATGGCCCCCCAGGCGAATGCTGTAAAAAAATTTTTTAAAAACTATGCCAAAATAGCCATTTTTTCCCCTCTTCCCTCACAAAAAGTGTAATAGCAGGCGATCAAAAAGGCGTAATTACCCCAAAATGGTATCAATTCAACCGTCATCTTGTCCCGCAAAAACTGTACCCTACCTGAGACAATCGCCTGAAAACTGAAAAAAATATGGCTCTCTGAAAATGGCAACACAAAAAAAATATTTTATTCTGTTCAAAATGCATCTAATGTGTAAAACTTTCCAACAATAAAAAAGTTGGACATATTGGGTATCGCTGCGTCCGTAACAACCTGCTCTATAAAAATATTACATGAGATGGCCCCCCAGGCGAATGCTGTAAAAAATTTTTTTTAAAAACTATGCCAAAATAGCCATTTTTTCCCCTCTTCCCTCACAAAAAGTGTAATAGCAGGCGATCAAAAAGGCGTAATTACCCCAAAATGGTATCAATTCAACCGTCATCTTGTCCCGCAAAAACTGTACCCTACCTGAGACAATCGCCTGAAAACTGAAAAAAATATGGCTCTCTGAAAATGGCAACACAAAAAAAAATATTTTATTCTGTTCAAAATGCATCTAATGTGTAAAACTTTCCAACATTAAAAAAGTTGGACATATTGGGTATCGCTGCGTCCGTAACAACCTGCTCTATAAAAATATTACATGAGATGGCCCCCCAGGCGAATTCTGTAAAAAAATTTTTTAAAAAAACTATGCCAAAATAGCCATTTTTTTCCCTCTTCCCTCACAAAAAGTGTAATAGTAGGCGATCAAAAAGGCGTATTTACCCCAAAATGGTACCAATGAAAACCTCACCTCATCCTGCAAAAAATGAGCCCCCACATAAGACAATAACTCAAAAAAATAAAAATCAATGGCTCCCGCAAACCACTCCATCAAAATCTGTGTTGTAAAATCCATATGGCGCTCCTTCTGTTCTGAGTCCTGCCATGTGCCCCCACAGCAGTTTACCACAACATATGGGGTGTTGCCGTATTCAGGAGAAAATGGGTAACAAATTATGGGGGGGCTTTTCTCCTGTTACCCCTTATGCAAATAAAAAAAATTGGGGCTAAAGCAACATTTTATTGGAAGAAAAAAAATGTTCATTTTCACAGCCAAGTGTTTCCAAATTCCGTAAAATGCTTAGGGGGTCAAAGTGGTCAGTACCCCCCTTAATATATTCTTTGAAGGGTGTAGTTTCCAAAATGGGGTCACTTTATGAGGGTTTCCACTGTAGGGGTACGTCAGGGTCTCTCAATTACAAAATGGTGCCTAAAAACTATTCTAGCAAATTTTGCCTCCAAAATCCGTATGGCGCTCCTTTCCTTCTGACCACTGCCACAAACCCATAGAGACGTTTACCACCACATATGGGGTATTTCTGTAAACTGCAGAATCAGAGGAATGTATATTGAGGTTTAGTTTGCTGTTAACCCTTGCTGTGTTGCCAGAAAAAAAATGTTAACATGAATAATCTACGAAAAAAGTGAAATTTTGAAATTTCACCTCCATTTTCCATTAATTCTTGTGGAACACCTCAAGGGTTAACAAAGTTTGTAACAGCAGTCTTTTATAATTTGAGGGGTGTAGTTTCTAAAATGGGGTCATTTATGGTGGGTTTCATTATGTAAGCCCCTCAAAATCACTTTATATCTGCATTGGTGCTAAAAAAAAATGGTTTTGGAAAATTTGGTGAAAATTTGAAAAATGGCTTCTAAACTTCTAAGCCTCCTAACTTCCTAAAAAAGTAAAATGACGTTTACAAAATGATGCCAACATAAAGTAGACATATGGGGAATGTAAAATAATAACTATTTTTGGAGGTATTACGGTGTATTTTGAAAGTAGAGAAATTGAAATTTGGAAATTTGCAAATTTTTCAGAATTTTTGGTAAATTTGGGATTTTTTCATAAATAAGGGTGAAATATATTGACTCAAATTTATGACTGTTATGAAGTACAATGTGTCACGAGAAAACAATCTCAGAATGGCCTGGATAAGTAAAAGCGTTCCAAAGTTATTACCACATAAAGTGACACATGTCAGAATTCAAAAATTTGGCCCAGACATTAAGGCCAAAATGGGCTCTGTCCTCAAGGGGTTAATAGTTGATTTTGAAATAAATGCCATATTTTCAGCTCATTGCATAGATAAGGCTTCTTTTACCTGACAAACAGGATGGTGCCTTGGCCTGTTTGACACGTCTTCATGTTTGTCATGTATATCTTTACTAATACAGATGCACAGAGGATCGAGGCAGCTGGTAAAGAAAGTAGCAGCAAATAATAATTATTTCTTCACCACGTTCGTATGGAGCGTTTGCCCAATTTAATAATACTCTATCTTGTTCAGGCTGAACACACTGGTCCCTGCAGAAAAATGGCAGTAATAAATCAATAGCCCAGATGTAATCTTCGGTGTCTAAAATGCAAGGAGATTTTGGAGCATAATGGCACGGGTTGTCTATTGTCATTCAGACATGAGCTGCATCAGAAAAAAAGGCTTGTGGGAACCTGATAAGAGTTGGTCAAAAGTGGGTCATAAATCAAATGTAGGCAGCATTCTGCTGATTTCACACACATGCTCACTGGAAAAAAGTGATAGATCTGCAATTTACTGCTTATCACATCTGCTAGAAGTTTCATAATACCCAAGGCTGACCTTCACTGGGTAAACACGGGCTGACTACCTGCTTAAAATGAAAATATGTATGTATGGCGTTTCTGCTTAATGTAGACAAGAAAATTGCTATGGAAATAGCCATCTAAACAGGGTAATGTGTGGTTGGATGGTTCCTAAACAAATTATTTCTCCGCCTGACGGCAAAGAACAGAATTTATATCGGGATTGTTTTGTCATCTGTTGGTAATTCATTCACACTATGCAAAAAGAGGGATGGCGGTAGTGAAGGAAATGGCTGGTTTTATGTTTATCCTATTGCATTTGTTATTCCCTGCATATGGCACCCACCTTGGTATCGAGGTAAACTGCCACACATAACACAATGGTATTATTTGAAACAATTAGACTGAAGTTTGGTCTTTGTTCACATTTGCGTTTGAAACTCGCGTCCAGTTTCCGATGGCTCTAATACCAATATGCAGCAATATTCTTTCTGTTAAATCTACAGAAACCTGACAGAACTTATGACAAGTTAGCGGGGGCAGTAATTCACCACTTTGACTGGCGGTGGCACAGTGCCATTTTTGGTAAATGGGTTTTAACTCCTTAAAGGGAATTTGTCACCCCTATTATCTGCAGTAGTACGTGAGTAGTACTGTAGGTAAGGAGTCAACATCACAATTTTTTATTTTCCTATTGCCCCGGTTCCCTCGCTGTCAGTGCTCAGAACTGCGCTGTTCTAACATAATGGAGAGGACTCATGCACGCATGCACAGCAGTCCTGACAATGTATTTCAACACAGCTCTGAGCACTGGCACCAGGAGAATGGGGGCATTAGGAAAATAAAAAAATAGTGATCTGGACTCTGTATCTGCAGTACTACTCATGTATTACTGTAGATATACTGATACACAGTCGGGGTGAGAGATTCCCTTTAAATAGCATTAATGGCACACCTTTTGTTCCCTTGGGGCACACACTGAATTTTCTGGGGCTCCTGCCTGGTGTTAGGTGGAGTGACCTTAGTGTTAGGTAGATGGGTGTAAGGTAGATGTATGGTTGAGTCAATAACCAGGCCTGTTAGTTGCAATAAATAGTCTTTACTGAGTTGATGATAGCAGCAGTAGTATATATAGCAGCAAAGGCATAATCCCAAGGTAAATATGACAGTGGAATCCTCCGCCAATAGCAGTGAATAGGCAGAAACAATGAAGGTAGTCCGTGGCTGTCTAAGGAAACTTTGCAGTTTCTCCAGTAACTACAGACATGCAATTGGGTTCTTGTTAACTCTTTTTTACAATTTACAGACTAATGGGTGCAGATCTAAGAATCGGATGACTAGTCCATCTCAAAGTGTGATAGGTGCTGGAGGCAATAATCCTTTCCACAGCATCAAAGTCTTGTATGCCATAAAGGCACACATACCTTGCTGTCTGAATCTTGCATGGCCTGTTAGTTTCTAGACCTTTTTATCTCCTTCTCTCAATGGTACTCTGGTGGTGAAGTTGCTTTTTTGACAGCTGCAGCCTCAGAGACTAAGGTTCTCTGTGTCTGGGCCTGGTTTACAGGAGATTTATCATAGTCCCCTGAAAATCTATGGATAGGCCTCAAAACAGCAGTGCATGCAAGATGGCCCAGGAATCTCACAGAACTGGAAGATTTTTGTAAGGAAGGATGGATGGAAATTCAGCAAACAAGAATTGAAAGACCTTTGGTTGTCTGCAAACAGTGTTTACAATCTGTGATACTTACTAGGTAACATGCAGTGTGCCAAACTGTTGTTTTGGGCTCTTTTCCTTTTTTGCTATTTTGAAAATGTAAACTTTATGCCTTTTGGAGATCATTTCATTTTCAACTGGCTTAACTGTTCACAGTAACAGTCATTTTGACCAGGGGTGCCCAAATATTTTCATTCCACTGTATTTGTTCACTGTGTGCCAATATATGGACAATATGATAGTAATACATGGACACTGTGTGGTATTTTACTTCTATATCTTCAAGATGCAATAGCAAATGCAAGTTTACCTTCCTATAGGTATTAAAATGTTCACATGCTTCACAATGTTTTTATTATCTTACCAGGTATTTCATTTGTTACAGCAGCAGTTTTTGCTGCTCCTCTTATTGTATAACTAGCCATAGACATTAGAAAGCTTCTACTTCTAATCATTTAGCAAACAGCTATCAGCCATGAATCCACCATTACCATGCTTATTCACCTTGCCCTGCTAATAAAGTGCAAGAGGATAAGCGGCTGGCAGATATTTCTGTTCCTATTCCTTCCTGAGAGAAACAGTAGGATCAAAGAAGCCTACAGGCAAATTTGCAACAAGTGGTGCCCCTTTAAAAGAAGAATATCATACATTAAATTAAATTCAGACAGTACAACTTTTCTTACCCACTCTTGACTTACAATGGTACAACTAGGTGGCTGGTTACAATACTGAGATGAGGCACAAAATATTATTGGTTACAGTACACAAAGTGTAGCATCATTTCTCATAGTTACCTGAACATAAATCGAACAGAATATACACACATGGCACAAGTCATTTCATGTGTTGAGCCTGGGAGCAAGTAGCAGAGACCAGCGGGAATCACAGTAACGTCATAATATAATTCCTTATATTTTAAATAGAATTATTTAGAATATGCTTATCACCACGTACTGTAACTGGCCGATGGTCTTCATTAAACCAGGATCTACTATCAACGGCCCCTTTTATACCATCTCCTACCCAAATAACCAGTCCACTGCACCACCCAGCTGAATAAATTAGGCCACTGTTAGTGTCTCCAGATATCAAGGCCTCTGCAACAGCTTCTCACTAGTTCCTACCAACTTGGTCTTTATCACATCCCCCAAACGTAGCCTCCACTAGTTTTCAGCTCAGCATTGGATATTCCTCTTTAGTTCTCTCCAGGTTGAAATCACTTTTACAGCCTCAATGTCAATGAGCTCACCCCCTAGCGGTGCACAGCATCCAGAACAGCTGCTTCCCTATCAGAAATGTCAACGGATAATCATCCAAAACTCTAAGTAAAATAAAACCTGATTTTTTTTAGAAAATTTAGTTAAAAGCAACAATTATGTTGCCCACAATGTGGGAAAACAATAGTGCACTCCTGTAAAGGATTGCTATTTTTAACTAAGCAAATAAAAGTCAAGTTTTATTAAACTTGGAGTGCTCTATATACATTTGCCAGAGCTAACTCCACCCACAAGACAATACACTTGGCCTATATAGCTTCAGAGGCAGCCTACATAGAACACTGACAACCGTCCTTGTCCCCAATCATGTTTTTCTACAGGCCTACTAAGAAGTGGTAACTGTGTTAGGCCACCATCTACTCCTGTAACAACCAGGACTTGAAACAGACAAACTGCTTCTCTTCAAAGATTCACCCAAACAGCACATGACCCTCCACATAACTCCTCCTCAAGCATCCCGGCATCAAGCCTACTGCCAACTCTTCAGAAGGCAATGTTTTAAGCCTTGCTTTTTGTACATAACATCTAAAAGATACATCCTCAGTTTATATTTTGTAAATTGACTGCGTAAGAGGTTGTCCAAGGCCTACAGAAATATCTCAAGGAAGGAAAGCTCCAAAAATAAAAAAAAAACTCACCTGGTCTGAGAATCGGCTCCAGCGCCATGCTTCATTATTTTCCCCTTTTAGCCCCCATTGGACCAAAAGTGTGATTTGCAGTCTGCACACACTTCATAGCTGCCAGTCAATCAGTGGCCTCAGTGATAACATGTGCAGGAATGTAACGTGACCACTGAATTTGCTGCCAGGCCACCACCAATCGGTCAACAGCAGTGACATGCATGTAGACAGAACATCATAGTTGTGGAATGGGAACTGGAAGCAAAGAGGACAAGAGAGTGACTACTGAATCAAGATGCTCTGACTAGAGATGAGCGAATCATGCAAAATTTTATTTGCCGAACATTTGCTGAACTTTTCCTAAGATTCGTATTTTCGACAAATAGATTTGTTGAATTTGCATACAAAATATAAGTAATTATATGGCTTTTAGCGAACATTCGCGCACTAATAACAAATGTTCAGGTAAAAAGGTACGCAACCTCTTTGAACACGTACGCATAAGCGTATAAATTGCGTACAAAAATGAGGGCTTTGCTGGAGAGGAATGGTGGAGCAGGAGGAACGCTCTGAGTCTGACCCCTGGCTTCATATGGATACTGTACTGTATCAGCAGATGACAGCAGATTATCCGGCTGAGACTGAGATGAGCGTGCCATCCATTCCACTACCTCATCCACTTTCTCCTCCACTACAATTTTGTGCCTTGGTGGGTTAGCCTGGTGGAACAACGGCCAAATATCGCGAGTACTACTAGTAGATGCTCCAGCTACAGGTCCTTTGGCACTTCTGCCCTGTGCCACCTTCTCCTTTTTTTTAGAGTTCGAGGTCTGGCTGGAACTGGACCCCTTTTGCTTATCCATTCCAGACATTTTTCAATTCACTATGTGGCCCTGCAGCTGGTCTTTGTCCCTGTATCTCTCTGTCTCTCTCTATCTCTCCCTGTCTCTCTCTCCCTGCCTGATTAATTACTAGTCCTGAACTGGTCCTGCACTTGCCTTGCAGTATCCCTGATATGTGTAATATGGATTCCCAGAGCAATTACAGCCCAATTTTCACAAAATAGGTCTCAGAGTCTCAGAGCTTCACACACAGTGCTTCTGCTCGTCTCAGCAGTCGCAGCAGAAGTGATGAGTCACTGGCTTACCGAGCCTGAGCCAATCAGAGCAAGCCCTGCCGACTAGGTCAGGTGACCGCTTTCTTCCCGAGCTTTTGCGCACGATAAACGAACTAACAGTAAAATTTTGCTAATGAATTGAATTCATACGCACCAGCGTATAGAGTAACTTATATGTAGCAATAGCATATAATTTATAGGACAACTAGCAAATGCGTACAAAGCCGAAGCGAATCACCTAATATTCGAATCGACGAATATATTCGCTCATCTCTAGCTCTGACCAGGTCTTTTTTGGTCTTCAAAGCCCGCTGTAAAACAGTTTCTTAGTCTCAGACCACCCCTTTAACAAGAAAGGAAATTGCAACTATTTAGAATTTTTGGAGGCTTTGAAGAATATCCAGGTTCATATAAGTATACTATAACTCTATAATGTACACCACTTTCTGTCCCCTCATATCTCTTTGCCTAGGTGGTTAATTTAAGTATTTACTTACTTCCCATTGCTTATATAACGCCAGCATATTCAGAAGCACTGTACAAAACAAGGTGCTTCTAGACTGAACTAAGAACTATCATTTTTAGTTTATAAACTCTGGGGCTAGCAATATGATTTCTTTTTGTTAGGGGTTTACATTTAATTCACTGAAAGAGTCAATCAGGTGATAATATAGTTAGAAATAAAAATCTGAAATAAAATGTCTACAAAAAAATAAAATAAATTGAAAGCATACTTTAATTAATAATTTGAAATACTTTCTTTCATAGTCGATTTCCACCAAAGAAACGCAAAATTCAGACTGCACTTAAACATATATACAGTCATGGCCAAAAGTTTTGAGAATGACACAAATATTATATTTTCACATGATCTGCTGCCCTCTGGTTTTTACGTGTGTTTGTCAGATGTTTTTATCACATACAGAAATATAATTGCAATCATATTATGAGTAACAAAAGCTTATATTGACAGTTAGAATGAATTAATGCAGCAAGTCAATATTTGCAGTGTTGACCCTTCTTCTTCAGGACCTCTGCAATTCTCCCTGGCATGCTCTCAATCAACTTCTGGACCAAATCCTGACTGATAGCAGTCCATTCTTGCACAATCAATGCTTGCATTTTGTCAGAATTTGTAGGTTTTTGTTTGTCCACCCGTCTCTTGATGATTGACCACAAGTTCTCAATGGGATTAAGATCTGGGGAGTTTCCAGGCCATGGACCCAAAATCTCAATTTTTTGTTCCCTGAGCCATTTAGTTATCACCTTTGCTTTATGGCAAGGTGCTCCATCATGCTGGAAAAGGCATTGTTGATCGCCAAACTGCTCTTGGACGGTTGGGAGAAGTTGCTCTCGGAGGACATTCTGGTACCATTCTTTATTCATGGCTGTGTTTTTAGGCAAGACTGTGTGAGAGCCGATTCCCTTGGCTGAGAAGCAACCCCACACATGAATGGTTTCAGGATGCTTTACAGTTGGCATGAGACCAGACTGGTGGTAGCGCTCACCTCGTCTTCTCCGAATAAGCTGTTTTCCAGATGTCCCAAACAATTGAAAAGGGGATTCATCAGAGAAAATGACTTTACCCCAGTCCTCAGCAGTCCACTCCCTGTACCTTTTGCAGAATATCAGTCTGTCCCTGATGTTTTTTCTGGAGAGAAGTGGCTTCTTTGCTGCCCTCCTTGAGACCAGGCCTTGCTCCAAGAGTCTCCGCCTCACAGCGCGTGCAGATGCACTCACACCTGCCTGCTGTCATTCCTGAGCAAGCTCTGCACTGCTGGTAGCCCGATCCTGCAGCTGAAACACTTTTAAGAGACGGTCCTGGCGCTTGCTGGTCTTTCTTGGGCGCCCTGGAGCCTTTTTGGCAACAATGGAACCTCTCTCCTTGAAGTTCTTGATGATGCGATAGATTGTTGACTGAGGTATAATCTTTCTAGCTGCGATACTCTTCCCTGTTAGGCCATTTTTGTGCAGTGCAATGATGACTGTACGTGTTTCTTTAGAGATAACCATGGTTAACAGAAGAGAAATAATGATGCCAAGCACCAGCCTCCTTTTAAAGTGTCCAGTGGTGTCATTCTTACTTAATCATGACAGATTGATCTCCAGCCCTGTCCTCATCAACACCCACACCTGTGTTAATGGAGCAATCACTGAAACGATGTTAGCTGGTCCTTTTAAGGCAGGGCAACAATGATGTTGAAATGTGTTTTGGGGGATAAAGTTCATTTTCTAGGCAAATATTGCCTTTGCAAGTAATTGCTGTTAAGCTGATCACTCTTTATAACATTCTGGAGTATATGCAAATTGCCATTATAAAAACTGAAGCAGTAGACTTTGTAAAAATTAATATTTGTATCATTCTCAAAACTTTTGGCCATGACTGTATATATAGTTTTATATATATATATAGTTTTTTTCATATTAAACAATATGATCTCTTGAAATGCCTTTAAAAAGGACATATTCACTTTTTAGCTGAGGACGTCAACATTAAATTGGGTACTGTTCCATTAAATCAGCGACATCTGGTATGCCTGTGTAAATGAATTACCAAAAGTAGATAGAAAACCATCTGTATTTCATTTTCCTCGTTGCATCAGTAGGCATAAGTTTTGAGCACTGAGTTTCATTAGCTGTATCTTTGTTGTGCTTTCAACAATGCAATCGATGGAAATGCTGACCCTGATTCCTGCATGGATAGTCAGGTTATATTTTACCATTGCATTACTCCTGTTCAGTGGTGGGAGAGATGGAAGGAAAATTCAAACTAGCCTTATTTGAATTTTGATTCGGAGTAGTAAATTATAACAGTACATCAGTAATATAACACATAATAGAAAATATTTGTTTTGGAGGATGCATCAAATTTCCAGATACGGCACATAAGGATAAAATATCACAATGTCTTTTCCTTTGCGGTACAGAAATCGTACAGAGTGCCTCATTATAGCATTTGGAAAAACAGTGTCTGAAGGCAATAGTGCATAAATGAATTATTTAAGCTTTGCAGTAAATTGCCCTGATCTTCTCTGCTGAGTCTTAATGCACTCTAACAGAGCCCTGGGAAGCAAATCATAGCAGACAAGGGGTATAATGTAAACCAAGTTTTATTAGGCACGAATAACTAAACTATACATTTTATTAAGTGTCAATGACATATCGTTGTTTGCGAGGTTGATTCGGTGAGTAACCATCATCATAAAAAATTCTCCTACCATGGCTTTCTTTTTCTGCTCTTTAAAATCTTCAGCCACAAATATAACCTTCACAAGTCACTTGGATGACTATAGAAGCTATATCAATTTGGCTTTTCTTAGGGAAAAGCCACCAAAAGCAAAGGCATAGTTTTAGGATGCAAAGTTGGTAAATACATTTGGACAATGGCTTCTGTAGGGGTCCAATGGCCCCTCAGGGAACCAGGAGGGGCCCTAGTTTTATAAAATGCACATGGTAGGAAGAGGATCTGTTAGAGATTCTGCATTGGGGTCCAGAACCTTCAAGTTATGATCATCATAGCATGAACTCCACAAGACCTCTTAATCTGGCACCAAGATGTTAATAGTGGTTCCTTTAAAGAAGAACTCCCGCAAAAATGTTTATTCTCTGACCTGTTAGAAAGGTGCATGATATAATCTATAGTGAATGCAATCTTCTTATAAGAGACTGTAATTGAGAGTTATCCACTCTCTTCTAATTGTAGCTGGGTCATGTGACCAACTCCCTGACCTCCAACTGACCCAGGACATGAAGCCAGTTACATCTCTATTCATTCCTATGAGACTGAAAGTGAGGCTCCCATAGGAATGCATAGAGAATTAGACTTCCTGTCCACACATAAGGTGCTGTGTGAGTTGGTGGGTCTGATTCCTGGTCACATGACACAGATGAGAAACATCAGGGAGATATAACTCAAAAATATAGCCACTAGTAAGAAAATGACATTCACTACAGATTACATCATGTACATTTCTAGCAGGACACGGAATAAATTTTTTGCGGGAGTTCTTTAAGTCATTAAAGTCCTTATGTTTCCAGAGCATTCAATTTCTGCTTTATCGGTTTGAGATCTTGGAAATCTGAGGCCTAGTCACGTCTTTGTCATGTTTCTCAAACCATCCCTGATGTTTTCATTTCAGCATGACAACAGACCACTGCTATTAGGGGATACCATTGCCATGAAGGGGTATCAATGTTTAGATAGGTGGTACATGTTAAAGTGGTGTCCACATGAATGCAAGGACACAAGGTTTCTTTGCAGAACATTGCCCAGATGATTATACTGCCTCTGCTGGCTTTTTCACATAATGCATCCTAGTGTTGTCTGTTCCCCATGTAAGCAACCCACACGCAAGCAGCCATCGACACTATGGAAAATAATATGTGATTCAACAGACCAAGAGACCTTTTTTCCATTACTCTATGGCCCAGTTCTCATGCTCACATTCCCATTGTAGATGCTTTTGCCTGTTCATGGGGGCTAACATTGGCGCATAAAAAAATACAAACTGGGGTTCAAATAGTATTTTTAAACCTTCACATTTCATTCTTCTTCTCACAATGTAGATGGACCCTTGAACACATCACAAGCAAACAGAAAACAGACATACAGATCCAAAGTAGGCCAAAAAGAATACTTTATAAAACAAATGACGACACACAAACATAATCAAACTAACAGGCCAGGAAGGACAGTGGGTTACATAGCTGAGCACGTTACGGGTCACAAGGATCAGTGGTAGAAGTGACCACTTTGACAACTGACCAGTTTGACTTAGGGCCAAACCCTAAGGGTGTATTTCTGGTGTCCCTCAGGGTTTTCACCCTTTAACCCCTATACAGGGATTTGGTCTTTACTGCAGAGGAGTCACTGGACTACTGCCTCCTGGGATAGTCCCAGTCACTTGGCAACTGACCTACAAGGAACAGACGCTAGTGTAGGACACCAACAGTCCAGGTAAAACAAAAAACAAGGAACACAGGCAACTAAGCAGGAACCCAAGCAAACATGCAATATAGGACACTATTCAGACTAAGTAACAGGAACACAGCTGAGCCAGATCATCAGCAACCCTTGCAGAATTGGATACAAGGAGCATGGCACTCACTGACAGACAGCAGGACAAACTCAGAGACATATAGACATAGCCAGGACCCCATGCGGATATGCATACCAGAAGCATGGTGTACACAGGCAGATCTGTACATGAAGATAATATAAATGCCTGGACCCTATGTACAGAGTGGGCCATTTATATGGATACCCCTAAATAAAATTGGAATGGTTGGTGATATTAACTACCTGTTTGTGGCACATTAGTATATGGGAGGGGGGGAACTCTTCAAGATGGGTGGTGACCATGGCGGCCACTTTGAAGTCAGCCATTTTGGATCCAACTTTAATTTTTTCAATGGGAAGAGGGTCATGTGGCACATCAAACTTATTGAGAATTTCACAAGAAAAACAATGATGTGCTTGGTTTTAGCATAACTGTATTCTTTCATGAGTTATTTACAAGTTTCTGACCACTTATAAAATGTGTTCAAAGTGCTGCCCATTGTGTTGGATTGTCAATTCAAGCCTCTTCTCCCACTCTTCACACACTGATAGCAACACCGCAGAAGAAATGCTAGCACAGGCTTCCAGTATCCATAGTTTCAGGTGCTGCACATCTCGTATCTTCACAGCATAGACAATTGCCTTCAGATGACCCCAAAGATAAAAGTCTAAGGGGGTCAGATCGGGAGACCTTGGGGGTTATTCAACTGGCCCACGATGACCAATGCACTTTTTAGGAAACTGTTCATCTAGGAATGCTCGGACCTGACACCCATAATGTGGTGGTGCACCATCTTGCTGGAAAAACTCAGGCAACGTGCCAGCTTCAGTGCAAACAGAGGGAAACACATCATAATGTAGCAGTTGAATCTAGAATGCACCTTGCACACAGGATTCCTGGAGACAACTGACCTCCAGGCATGCAGCACACAGGTCTAAATAGCCAGGTCAATAAAGACCACCTGATAATCAGACACAAACACAGGGAAACATTAACCCTACATAGACTTAGGGAACACACAATACACAGGTTACAGTTCACACTATAAGTCCACAGCTAGCAGGCACCACACAGGCAACCAACATACATGGGAATAAGGGCCACAGCCAGTACACAAGCAGCCATCCTACATGGCAACACAGTGTCACAGAAAAATGCACTGCGATACATATAAGACACAGGGAGTACACAAATTCACTGGTCACACACCATAAGGCCACAGCTAGCACGCAACACCCAAGCAACCAGCATACACAGGAAACAGCCCACCGCCAGTATGCAAGAGCGCCTGCAGCCAGCATGCAACACGTGTCACAGTGAACTGCGCTCTGACAGTGCTACTCTTCTCCATAGGATGTGCCAGGTATTTGAAGGTAAATCAAGCACAAAATCCTTATTAAAAAAAGAACGTTTTTGATCACAGTAGAAAGTCCATAAGATGCAAGTTTTCCAGCTACGCGTTTCGGACGAACTTATGTACAAACGTATATTAAATGGAGGAGCCATGTTAATAAATTTGACAGAATTGAGGGTTATGCTTCTTTGTTTAAACCATGGGGAAGATAATGCAGATGGAAGATATCAGAATATCCGCAGTTTCTTTTGCTAAGGATTTCGTCTTGCCAGGTCAGACTACCAGCATTTTCATGGTTAACAAAGCAACTTCTTGCATCTTGTAATAGACAACAGAGGAGAAACAGACCCTGCTAAGATAAGCCAATTATACAAGATGGGCTTAACAGGCAGACAGATTGCTCTAAAAATATCTATGTCAAAAGTAGGTAGAATATACTCAGTGTTATCTGACTGTGGAAAAAAGGTTCTCAGGATTCCATGTTATAAACCAAGAGAAGGAATTAAGAATTATAGTAAAAATAAAACACTTCACTTATAATGTTATAATACATTATTTTGCTATTTTACAGTATTTTCTATTTAAAAAAGTAAAGCTTCAGGAATTGCAACCGAGGTTTATTACATAAGGGCTCATGCACACAAACATATTTTTGGTCTGCATCCAATCCGCATTTTTTTGCAGGTTGAATGTTGACCCATTCATTTTAATGGGGCCTCAGAAGATGAAGACAGCACACCGTGTGCATCTATATATCCATTCTGTGGCATCTGCAAAGGTATAGGACATGTCCAATTCTTGTCCGCATTATGGATAAGGATAGGACAGTTCTATTATGGGCTGGACATTCCATTCCTCAAAATGCGGAACGTACACGGCCGGTATTTGTGTTTTGCGGATTTGTACATTGTGGACAGCAAAAAAGGCAATGGTTGTGTGCATGAGCCCTAACAACTACATAGTAACATAGTTTGTTAGGCTGAAAAAAGACATCGGTCCATCCAGTTCAGCCTGTTATGCTGTAGTTGATCCAGAGGACGGCAAAAAAAAACCCTGTCAAGCCAATTTTTCACACTTTAGGGGAAAAATTTCCTTGACTTCAATCAGGTAATCAGAACACTCCCTGGATAAATGACCCTTCTCCAGAAATGTAATAATTAGTGTTGAGCTAAGTAAATTACTCGAAGCAGAATTCAGTCCGAAGTTTAGGAAAACTTTGATTAAAAATTAATCTGAATTCCCTTGCGCTTCGTGGTAATGAATCCTTTTTTCTTAAAACAGGGGCTGCACATGTTACGAAGTGAAAATAGGAAGCCTGGGAACATGATATCACCCATTGTACCATCCAGTAAGCCAATCTGCAGATCCCCTGTGATGTCACAGCTCTATAAAATCCTCATCCTGCGTAGCCTCTTCCATTGTCCTGTGAGCTGAGCAAAGGGAGAGACGTGGCAAGCGCTCATGCATTAGGGACAGTGTTACTGAAAACAATTAAAAGAAGAATATTGGAGAGGGAAAGTGCAGAGAGATTGCAAGGTGAGTGCAGGGTGAGTGTAGGGAGACTTATTCTGCATCAGTTTTATTTATTTATTCCTACATTTACTTATTCCTACATCAGCCTAGAAAAATCTGCAAGATGCAGAGAGAGGAGAAGTTGGATGTTCCTGATGACATATTCTCATAGATATTAGATGATGTGGAAAAGGAGGAAAATCATATGGCAGAAGAAAGGCTCCTACCTGTAGGGCAGGAGAAGTGGGTGTGCCAGAGCTGATTAATATTCAGTGTTTACTGTCAAAAAGCCTGCAGGAGATTGCAGGCCAGAACGTCAATAATATGCATATTGTGCCCCAACCTAACCAGCTAAACCCCATCCCAGCAACAGCCCCTGTCTAAAGGTGTCTTGTGGTCATTAACAATGAAGAAAGACTATACAGTGCAGTCTTCATTATTACATGAAAGACAGCTGCAGGCTAATTGGCCTCGCGGTTCTTCACCACAGCATGGCCGCAACCCGCCCACAGCACGGCCACTCTGTTTGGCCGTACCCTAAGGCAGAATGGCCTGGGTTTACCTGATTTATAGCAATCCGTGACAAATCTCTACTAATAACTATAACCTATAACTGATATACGTGTCACAGTGAAAAGGAGGGCGCTAAAAACAAAACAAAAAACTTTAATTAGTTCTATTTTGTTAAAACGGGGTGAAACAAACGCCCTTGATATGTACAAATTGGCGCATATAACAATCCTGGCCAATCATGCACCATACCGTATGTGCACTATGTGCTAAAGCGTGAGGCCACAGATTAGCCTAATATAAATGGGAATAAGATTTCTGGGTACATAACTCTCTTTTTAGTATAGTATCCCAATTCCCATACACATGACAGAATGTGCCAGACATCCACTGTGTAGCTCGATATACACCAATGTAACAGGAAGCTGATCACATCTCAGCCATCCTGTATCGTGCTAACACAGAGGAGTGGTTGTCTGAATGGTCTCCAACTACTATAGATGGTAACTACTCAACGCGTTTCTGGGCTCTGGTATGCCCTCATCAGGAGTTTGACCACTAACTAATAGTAGTAGCTATGACCCAAATTTTAAAGACAAACAGACATATAAAGAATCGCGCCAGCCACCTCTCACTGTGGCGGCGCCTCCGGCACTAATGCGGCCGTAGCGCGGCCGCCTCAAATGCCCTGTATAAAAGGGGGAAGCTCCGCCCCCGTGCAGTACCTCTCAGCCAATGCGCGACCATCCGCCGGGAGGTGTGAGCGTAAACCCAAGTCAACGCCCCCGGCCGGCTGAGCGCCGCTGTCAAATTAGGCTGAGAGGACAAACAGGCGTATAGCCTGACATCATCTGGGACTAATCGGTGGTTAACATGAATGTCCTGCAGTACCAAAACAACACAAAAACAAAACATGGGACATATGCCATCGCATCATCTATAAATAGATAGAAGCAAATCCCTGACACGGATGCACATGAATAGAGGGTAAGCATACAAAACCACGCCCCCATCTACTTTAATACCATGATATGACATGGAGACATATCTAACTGCATCATAAATCAGAACCTAAAACTAGATCATGACATCTCACGCTACGCGACAGCCGTCATATAGCCGTGACTACCTATAAGGAAAAAGACCAAACTTATTATAAGAAACACACAAAAGAGACACGATCATTTAGACCCTCCGGGCGTACGGTCCGTAGCCGGAATATCCATTGGGCCTCTTTTTGCAAAAGGCGTTTATCCAGATCACCCCCTCTAGGGGATGGCCTAATCACTTCCACACCCTGAAAGCGCAACAATGTAGCATCCGAAGCATGCATTTCAGTCATATGACGGGCTATGGGGGTATCTGCATTTTTTCGGATATCCCCCAGATGCTCTCCTATCCGTCTCCTGAATTGTCTAATGGTTTTACCCACATATTGGATGCCACATGTGCAGGTGGCCAGATATACCAGTCCAGAGGTCTTACAGTTGACAAATGATCTAATATCATATGCCCGGCCTGTACACGTACTGGAAAACATTTTGCCCTTCATTATAGCACTACACGCTATACAGTTACCACAAGGGAATGTGCCCCTAGGTGGATTGGACAACCAATGATCTAGTCGGGGTCTCAACTGATGAAAACTATGGACCAACCGGTCCTTGATGTTCCGGCCACGCCGGTATGTAATAGACGGGCTATCCCCTACCAGATGTCCAATGTCCGGATCTTCCCGCAGAATCCCCCAGAAATCAGAGAGCACACTTCTAACTTCCTCATGTGCCTCATCAAAATTCGCAATGATACGGAAAGACTCTGGGGATTGCCCCTGTTCCCTCGGATTCAACAGAGGTTCTCTATCACATCCCAGCGCATGTTGATACGCCTGTTTCAACACAGAATTGGGATAACCCCGGCGTATAAACCTCGTTTGTAATGCGTTTGCGGCAATTTTGAAATCCCTCAGGTTAGAACAGTTGCGCCTTACACGCAAATATTGACCCTTTGGGATTCCCTTCTTAAGTACAGGTGGGTGGTAGCTTTGCCAACTCAATAGGCTATTGGCAGCTGTACTTTTTCTAAACAGACGTGTGCCCAATGTCCCATCCGTGTTCTTAAAGATGGTCAGATCTAGGAAGGTAATGGATGCTGTATGAATCTCGCTGGTGAAAAATAAGCCCCATGTGTTATGATTCAATCTGTCCACAAAGGATTTAAAGGAGGTCTCCTCACCTTGCCATAAAATCAAGACATCGTCGATATATCTTAACCAAATGACAACCGACGATGTCCAATGTGTGAGGGTCTCATCCGAAAAGATATCACGTTCCCATTTCCCCAAATACAAGTTCGCAAAAGTCGGGGCACATGGGCTACCCATGGCGACTCCCTTCAGCTGATGATAATACTTGTTGTTAAATAAAAACGTATTGTGTTCAAGAATGAACCTCATCAGCTGAAGGACAAAGTCGCCATGCTCGCGTAAATGGGTGCCTCTCTCCTGAAGGTACAGATCCACCACTTCACATTCCTTTTGATGGGGAATGGAGCTGTAAAGCGCCTCCACATCCAGACTGGCCAGCATGACATCAGATTCCACCTGGATACCCTCAATACGTTTAATAACGTCCATGGTATCCCGCACGTACGATGGTAACGCCATAACAAAAGGACGTAGAATTCGATCCACGTACGTGCTAATAGGATGCGTCAGGCTACCAGTCCCCGACACAATAGGCCTGCCTTTTAACGGATGCAGGCCTTTGTGTATTTTGGGTAGACAGTAGAAGCATGCTGCCAGTGGATGTGGAGGCAACAGGAAACTGAACTCAGCCCTGCTTATGAGCTTCATCTGCAGGGCACTCGATAGAATAGAGTTCAGATCCCGCCGATCCTGTGGGATAGGGTTACACTGGAGTGTATCATAACAGTCAATATCTGATAGGATATTGAGGCACATTTCAGTATAATCCTGGAACCCCAAGATCACGATATTTCCACCTTTATCTGAGGGCTTGATAACCACAGAGTGATCAGTTTCCAGTGTCTTCAATGCCTCCATCTCCTCAAAAGACATGTTATGATGTCTCCCCACGCAACCTTCTAATAACCCAAGCCTCTCAGTCACCACCTTGAGAAAAATGTCACACGGGGTATTATCGCCTATAGGTGGATTTTTCCCTTCTCCAGCCCCCTTACTTCCTTCCTCCCACAAGTCAGCTAACAGTTGAACATCAGCGAGATCTTCCATGTCAATACCTAGAGAATCACACTGAGCCCTATCATGATTTACAAAAAATTTCTTCCATTTGAGTCTACAGATGAACAAATGCAGGTCTTTCACCCAATCAAACAGATTGAACCTATTCGTGGGGATAAAGGACAGGCCCTTGGTCAAGACTCGTTCTTCTATTGGTGTCAAAGATCTGTCCGACAAATTAATGACCTGCATATCATCCGAAGCAGCATAAACTGGCATTATTTTCTGTTCCGGAGGAGATAGTCGGATATGGGCTGACCCCTCCCTAAAAAATTACTTTGGGATCTGGTGCCCCGACCACGTCTACCTCTATTATATCTCCCTCGGAAATTAGGTGCCTGTCCCCTATATGCAATGACTGATGAACTAGCTGCACTATCAGACTCGCCTTCTGATGATGAAGGCTCAGTGTCACCCTCCAGAGCTTTGGTTGGCTTCTGACTATAATCAAAAATGTGCCCCTCTCTGAAGTCCGTTGTGTCCCTCACATACTGAAAATGTTTCCGCTCTTCAATATTTCAATATACAGAGATGAAAGAGTAATAGTAAAGGTAGCCATCGTATTAAAGAAAAAAACATTGGCATGTCATGGTGACACGTTAGGAGTTTTAATTGGTGGTTGTTCTGGTGCTGGGGCCTCCACGAATTCTAAAATAAATTAACAGAATCTCTCAGCTTACACAGTTGTATACATTAAAAAGTATACCCGGTAGTATATACATTTATACATTTCTTTTCTTTTGCATATAGTTTTATTGGGAAGCATAGAAGACTTTATTTTTCAAACAGGTGTGGTAAAATTATACTAACGTATACCAGCCAAATGTATACCAAAAGATCACTGTGTTGGCATACATCTGGCTAATGAATGTATATGGGCCTGACAGACTTCATAACAAAATCCAAGAGAGCCTAGCCTAACCAATACTTCTTGTACAGTTGTGACAAACTGAAACCCGTATGTATCTTCTTTACTTTTCCTCTTGGTTTGACATATCCTGAGATGGAGTGAGATGGCCAGCCTTGAGAAAAACATGATACTCTGCCTGGAACTCTTTACACTATGTGGAGGAGATTTATTAGAAGGAACATTTTAAAGCCAATTTTGAGTCTAAGCTGCCATAATTTGAACTAAATGTATCAAATAACGCATAATGATAAATTTCATTCACTTTTAAATCTAACACTTCTTCTTGAGATGTTATTCCACTTTCCACACCATCGCTTTACTTAGGTAAGATTGTGACAATTTTTGCATTTTTTTCAAAAGGTTGCAGTGCAATCTGTTGTAGAGAAGGAGGAGCTGAGTAGATATATAGTTTTATGGCAAATGATTGAACACAACTTATAATTGGTTACAGAGCTCAGAAAAAGCAGAGATTTTAAATGTGCATGAGGTCTAAATTACAAGTTTTGCTGAATCATTTCTCATAAAACTATATATATCCATCTGCTTAGATCCTCCTGCTCTATAACATGCTGCCTGCAGTTTGCATTCTACTCGTATTTTCATGGAGGCAGGTTCTTAAAAGGCAGCATGGAGGCAGGTACTTAAAAGGTTATTCCCTTTTTATAAGGTGATGGCTTGTTCTTGTCAGGCTGCTCAGCCATGATGGCATATCACACACTAGATTGCATCATTACTGTAATTGAAGAGTTCCTCCTGCACTATAGTACTGGAGTGATCATGCATGTTATACGCTGTCAGGCTGAGCAGCCTGAAAGGAACACTACCGTAATTCAGGCACCATAGCACAGTTTAAAGAAACCAGGTCCCGCCACCCTTTTGCCCCAAGCAGCTGGACACAACCCTTTGTATTCACATTTCTTGGATGGGTTATTAGCGGACATTTTTTATAGAATTCCCAGAGAAAGTCTTCAAGTCAAGTGAAGCCTTAAAAAATCTCTGCACAAGGGTATTTTGCCACTTTTTTCTTTCATCCTGAGCCAAAAAATTCTACATCCAGAAGGGTTTTCACAGACTTAGGGCTCACACCGCTGTTGCCTGGCCATGCCCGTATTGCGGCCCACAAACAGAGGGACCGCAATATGCGACCACCAGCTGTGTGCACCCCACATCACGGATGTGGACGCATTTAATTGAAGGGGTCTGCAATCCAGAAGGTCCGGTACACAACAAAGTTACGGAACCCCATGGAAGCACTACGGATGTTTCCATGGAGTTTCTGCCCTATTCACATTCTTGGATGCGTTACTAGTGGCCATTTTTTGTGGTGTGGCCGGACCACTGACCCATTCTAGTTGAGTGGGTGTGGATCTGTCTGCGGAATCCGCACTGATGTTGTCCATGCATTGGGGTCCGCAAATTGCAGTCCCCAATGCACGGAACGGCTGATCAACGGTTGTGTGCATGAGCCTTTACCGTAATGGTAATTACTTTACATCACATACTGTAATCAGCCATTCACAATACGAGCTATAGGCATTATAAGGGAAACACATATTGTATAATTCAATATAAGATTATGATATGGTTTGCTTTGAGTGGTTTAAACATAAAGTACAGTATGGATCGTTAATTACATCTAATCAGTTAATGAAATACACAGGAAGTGCTCTCTGCTGCTTATCTAACCACTGACATTTACCTTAAGCAAAGACCTTACATGTTGTAGGCACCTGGACAAATGATGTCACGTATAACCTGGACATAAGCCAGAGGACTGCCTTCATCAAAGCCATTAAGTCTTATTAGATTGCAGTTTTCCTAAGGCTCTCATTACCATCCTTAATGAATTAGGCATGTTACTGCCTATGACCTACAGCTTTATTTTTGTGGGATTATGGTTGGTAATATTACAATGTAGCTTATCAATGAGAATATATTGTCCTATTGTTCAAGTACTCAGTGATGCTTAAAAACAGTAAAAATACATGATTGTGTGGAGTCTCCCACCCCCTGCACAAGTGGCACATAACACAGTAGACGTACCACACTACATACAGTGCCTTGCGAAAGTCTTCGGCCCCCTGGAACTTTTCAACCTTTTGCCACATTTCAGGCTTCAAACAAAAAGATATAACATTTAAAATTTTGGGTGAAGAATCAACAACAAGTGGGTCACAATTGTGAAGTGGAACTAAATTTATTGGATCATTTAAACTTTTTTAGTAATAATAAAACTGAAAAGTTGGGCGTGCAAAATTATTCGGCCAATTTACTTTCAGTTCAGAAAACTCCAGAAGTTCATTAAGGATCTCTGAATAATCCAATGTTGTCCTAAATGACTGATGAAGATAAATATAATCCACTTGTGTGTAATCAAGTCTCCATATAAATGCACCTGCTCTGTGATAGTCTCAGGGTTCTGTTTAAAGCACAGAGAGCATCATGAAGACCAAGGAACACACCAGGCAGGTCCATGATACTGTTGTGGAGAAGTTTAAAGCCGGATTTGGATACCAAAAGATTTCCCAAGCTTTAAACATCCCAAGGAGCACTGTGCAAGCGATCATATTGAAATGGAAGGAGTATCAGACCTCAGAGTCTCTCTAAACTTTCATCTCAAACAAGGAGAAGACTGATCAGAGATGCAGCCAAGTGGCCCATGATCACTCTGGATAAACTGCAGAGATCTACAGCTGAGGTGGAAGAGTCTGTTCATAGGACAACAATCAGTCGAACACTTCACAAATCTGGCCTTTATGGAAGAGTGGCAAGAAAAAAGCAATTTCTCAAAGATATCCATAAAAAGTCTTGTTTACAGTTTGCCACAAGCCACCTGGGAGACACACCAAACATGTGGAAGAAGGTGCTCTGGTCAGATGAAACCAAAATCGAACTTTTTGGAAACAATGCAAAACTATAAGTTTGGCGTAAAAGCAACACAGCTCATCACCCTGAACACACCATCCCCACTGTCAAACATGGTGGTGGCAGCATCATGGTTTGGGCCTGCTTTTCATCAGCATGGACAGGAAAGATGGTTAAAATTGATGGGAAGATGGATGGAGCCAAATACAGGACCATTCTGGATGAAAATCTGTTGGAGTCTGCAAAAGACCTGAGACTAGGACGGAGATTAATCTTCCAACAAGACAATGATCCCAAACATAAAGCAAAATCTACAATGGAATAGTTCAAAAATAAACGTATCCAGTTCTTAGAATGGCCAAGTCAAAGTCCAGACCTGAATCCAATTGAGAATATTTGGAAAGAGCTGAAAACTGCTGTTCACAAACGCTATCCATCCAACCTCAAAGAGCTCGAGCTGTTTGGCAAGGAAGAATGGGCAAGAATTTCAGTCTCTAGATGCAAGAAGGCTGTGACACTCACATGAGCGCCAGTGCCTTCTCAAACGGCTCAAACTGTGGGGGTCCCGGGTGCCAGACTCCCACCGATCAGATACTGATTACCCATCCTGAAGATAGGTCATCAGTATCAAAATCCCAGGAAACCCCTTTAATGTGGTTGTGTGAGATAGCTAAAAATCGCAAACAACCCTTACAATGTGTTAAAGTTTAAAAGGTCCTGTACACACCCCCTACTCCAGTGCCATTCTCTGTGGAACATATACTGCAAGAGGTGCCTTCACTTAAATGAAGCAAACTGAGTCCCAATGACTCATCTTTGGAGTCTGTTTGACCTGCTCTCCTTTTGTTTCCAGACAGGATAGTGCAGTCTACCATGTTATTCTGTCTGTCAAAAAAGCACCAAACAGAAAGCAGGTCAAACAGTCTCCAAAGATGTCCTTTGGATATGGTTGAGTACCACTCCAACAGAAAGCCCAGCAGTGTGTGTGTGTGTGGTGGGGGGCTGGTGTAAACCTGGCCTAACAAAATTCAGTTAGGGTTGACAGTGTTAGACTATGAAGGGGCAAACAATTGACAAGAAGAATAGTGACACTCCCTTGTTATTGTATTCATACATTTCCGGGAGTGATAACAGAGGAACTGCACAACATAGAGTTCTCAGAAAAGATGCTTTACAGGGTGGGCCATTTATATGGATACACCTAAATAAAATGGGAATGGTTGGTAATGTTAACTTCCTGTTTGTGGCACATTAGTATATGGGAGGGGGGAAAACTTTCAAGATGGGTGGTGACTAGAGATGAACGAGCACTAAAATGCTCGGGTGCTCGTTATTCGAGACAAACTTTTCCCGATGCTCGGGTGCTCGTTTCGAGTAACGAACCCCATTGAAGTCAATGGGAGACTCGAGCATTTTTGCAGGGGACCAAGGCTCTGCCTAGGGAAGGCTGGGTGAAAACCTGAAAATCTCAGAAAATGACAGAAACACCACGGAAATGGACAGGAAACAGCAGGGGCAGCATGCATGGATGCCTCTGAGGCTGCCTAATCCCACCATTACCCCAAATTCTCCTGCAACAGCCTGGTGGTTAACCTCATGGCAATTGTGCTCACCCAGACGAAGAAAGGCGAGGCACATGCCCATCACATGTTAGGGAAGCACCCAACTAGGTGCAACGAAGGTTCATCACCCATGCCCATGCTGGCACTGCTCTCCTATCCCCAGCCACACGAATGCAGGCATAAGCCTGACACAGCATGGCGGTGACACCAACAAGTGACCAAGTTAGATGAGGTAGCAGGTGAGCCACCCAAAAATTTAGCCTGACGCAACATGGCGGTGACAACAGAGTGACCGAGTTAGACTGAGGTAGCAGGAGGTGAAGCACGGATGGTAATTCGAAGGAGGAGGAGGAGGGGTTGGAGGAAGAGGCATAGTAAGTCTAAGAAACCGTGACTGAGGTAGGCCCCGCAATCCTCCAAGTGGACAGTACATGAGCGGCCCCAGAGTCAGACTCGGTCAGAGTGACCGAGCTACACGACGGTAGAAGATAGAGGACATTAAAAATTTAGTGTGGCCCTGTATGTGGACGTTGAGGGCTTGTGCATGTAGGTGGGCTGAACATTTTTTCTGCTTGCACTCCAACGTCTGCTGTAATGACAGTTGAACGTTGCGCAGGGACACATTGGTGGACAGTGTGGAGGATCATGGAGGCGAAGTGGTGGTTTTCCGGCGGAAGGCGCTCGTGCCGGGGTCCTGGGCTGGGGGTTGACTCGCAGAGGCAGCGAGTGACACAGGGGAAGGAGCAGTGGTGGGACCCGCATGAGGGGAACGGACGGCCTTGGTTCCATAGTGTTTAGCACTCGTATACCTGCGCATGCTGGTGGTGGTTAGGCTGGTAGTGGTGGAACCCCACTTAAAAATTTGTCATCAACTGGTACGGCTGTCAACATTGAGCTTGAACTAGTGGGGCATGTGTGGTATCAATTCTTCTCAGTTTAAAATCGTATACGTCCCCTATCTTGGGACCATATATTTCATGGATTTTTCGAACACGGAAAAAGAAAAAGAGCTTGCTCTGGCCAGGGGAGTGTCTTTTCTACTGCAGCTAAGGGGACGTGTCCATGCTCTGCCTATCACAGGTCAGGAGCCAATTAAAAGAAGAACCAAAAAAAAATCTGTTCTTCTTATCAGTTCAAAATCTAATACGTCCCCTATCCGGGTAAAATGCTTGGAGAGAGGACCTGTAGGTGGGGGGATGGCTGGGCGGAAGGAGGTTGAGCTGGAAGAGCCAGAAGAGTGCCCCCTTGGCTAGCGTGTGTGGTGGTGAAAACAGCCGGATGGAGTTCGAATGACGACGCAGGACCCCAACTTAAAAATTTAGCATCAACCAGTACGGTTGTCAACTATGAAATTGATCAAGTGGGGCATGTGTTGTATGTATTCTTCTCAGTTTAATACCGTATACAGCACCTATCCGGAAAAATAGTTTGGAGAGAGAGAAAGAGAGAAAAAAGACGTATTTTTAAAAGTGACGTTCAGTGTAGATCAGTTAAAGAGAAAGAAAGGATTTTATGAAATGGATTTGTATCACTGAGAGCAAAAGAACCTATTTTTTTCACGTGACGTGCAGTATAGATCACTTGGAGATAAAAAGGGGAATGTGCAGACTTGGGCTGCTATAATGCAAACCACTATGGTGGTGACAACAGAGTGAGCGAGTGACACTGCGGTAGCAAGCGAACCACATAAACATTTTTCGTGGCCCAGTATGGCGGCGGTGACAACAGAGTGACTGAGTTAGTATGCGGTAGCTGGTGAAGCACCCCAAAATTTAGCCTGACACAGCATGGCGGTTACACCACCAATGACTTTGTCCGACTGAGAATGCAGTGAAATGGCTTTTGTTGAGCCTCCAAAATTTTTTTTTTCGGAGTACATAAAGTCGACCCTCAGCAAAAAATTTTTTTTTAAATGTCGGTACTTGCGCCTCCTGAAAAATTGTTTTGGACTGTCTGTTTGACGCTCCTGAAATATTGTTTTACACTGTCTGTAGTTGACACTGCGGAAAAATTGTTTGGAGAGAGGGCCTGTAGGGGGCCCTCCGGAAAAATTGTTTAGAGAGAGGGCCTGTAGGTGGACCTCCGGAAAAATTGTTTAGAGAGAGGGCCTGTAGGGGGCCCTCCGGAAAAATTGTTTAGAGAGAGGGCCTGTAGGTGGACCTCCAGAAAATTTTTTTTAGAGAGAGGGCCTGTAGGGGGCCCTCCGGAAAAATTGTTTAGAGAGAGGGCCTGTAGGTGGACCTCCAGAAAATTTTTTTAGAGACAGGGCCTGTAGGTGGACTTCCAGAAAAATTGTTTGGAGAGAGGGCCTGTAGGGGGCCCTCCGGAAAAATTGTTTAGAGAGAGGGCCTGTAGGTGGACCTCCGGAAAATTGTTTGGAGAGAGGGCCTGTAGGGGGCCCTCTGGAAAAATTGTTTAGAGAGAGGGCCTGTAGGTGGACCTCCAGAAAAATTGTTTAGAGACAGGGCCTGTAGGTGGACCTCCAGAAAAATTGTTTGGAGAGAGGGCCTGTAGGGGGCCCTCCGGAAAAATTGTTTAGAGAGAGGGCCTGTAGGTGGCCCTCCGGAAAAATTGTGGTAAAAGAGTGCCAGTTGGACCTCTAAGAAATTGCGTTTTTGGGGTCAGCGTTAGGCAAAGACGACAAGGAGGAGTAGTGAAGAGGAATCGGATACATAAGTAATGTTAATCTTTAGCTGCTTTCCCCCGGAGGAGATTTGAATTCTGGTGAAATCCAGGCTTTGTTCATTTTAATAAGCGTCAGCTTGTCAGCATTGTCAGTTGACAGGTGTGTACGCTTATCGGTGATGACGCCACCAGAAGCACTGAATACCCGCTCTGACAACACGCTAGCGGCAGGGCAGGCCAGCACCTCCAAGGCGTACAGCGCCAGTTCAGGCCACGTGTCCAGCTTTGAAACCCAGTAGTTGTATGGAGCAGAGTGATCGGTCCGGACGTTGGTATGGTCAGCTAGGTATTCCCTCACCATCTTTCTGTAAAGGGATAGGCAGCCTAACATGAAGTCTGCCATGTGCGCCAGAGTCCCAACGAGCAAGAATTCCCTCTCCTCACTGGCCTGACTCTCCATTTACTCCTCCTCCTCCAAGTCCTCCTCTTCAGCCCATAGACGTTCAAGAGTTAAGAAGGACTGAGCATTGGTACCCTCTTCTGTCTCGCTGACATTCTCCTCCTCTTCCTCCTCATCCTCATCCCCCTCCTCCGATACGCGCTGAGAAACAGACCAGAGGGTGCTCTGGCTATCAAGCGACGTATCTTCCTCCACCGTCTCTTGTGACAAGCGCAAAGCTTCCGACTTCATGCTGAGCAGTGAGTTTTTCAACAGGCAAAGCAGCGGGATGGTGAGGCTGATAATGGCGGCATCGCGGCTAACCATCTGTGTTGACTCCTCAAAGTTGCTCAACACCTGACAGATATCAGACATCCACGTCCACTCCTCATTGTAGACTTGAGGAATCTGAGTGACCTGACTACCAGTTCTGGTGGAAGTTGACATCTGGCAGTCTACAATCGCTCTGCGTTGCTGGTAAACTCTGGATAACATGTTTAATGTCGAATTCCATCTTGTGGGCACGTCGCACAACAGTCTGTGAGCGGGCAGTTGTAGGCGGCGCTGCGCTGCCCTGAGAATGGCAGCAACTGAGGTCGACTTGCGGAAATGCGCACAGATGCGGCGCACCTTGGTGAGCAAATCAGACAGATTGGGGTATGTCTTGAGGAACCGCTGAACTATGAGATTGAACACGTGGGCCAGGCATGTCACATGTGTCAGTCTGCTGAGTTGCAGAGCCGCCACCAGGTTAAGCCCGTTGTCACACACAACCATGCCTGGCTTGAGGTTCAGCGGTGCCAGCCACAGATCGGTCTGGCCATGATGCCCTGTAACAGCTCTTGGGCGGTGTGCCTTTTGTCACCTAGGCTCAGCAGTTTGAGCACCGCCTCCTGGCACTTACCCATGGCACTGCTGCTGCGCCTAGAGCTACCGACTTAAGGCCCACGGATGGTAATTCTGAGGAGGAGGTGAAGGAGGAGGAGGGGTCGGAGGAGGAGGCATAGTACGTCTGAGAGACCGTGACCAAGGTAGGCCCCGCAATCCTCGGTGTGGGCAGTACATGAGCGGCCCCAGGGTCATTCTCGGTCCCAGCCTCCACCAAGTTAACCCAATGTGCCGTCAGTGATAA
>ONZH01002839.1:0-40496 GCA_900303285.1 Rhinella marina
GGACATTAGCGACGTGCAAACTGTAGTTGTTGATGATGTAGCCGATACGCACTTGGAAGCCAGTTGAAGCAAGGGCTTTATCATCCTTATCGACATCTGCAGACGAGACTGACAGCTTGCGCGTGAGGCAGCGGTGCAGCCAGCAAGTCGGTAGTGTGGGTGGGAGACAGCGTAGTGGCAGCAGTGCGAGGTCGGGAGCCAAACGGGCACGGGGTAGACCGCACTCTTCACAGGTGCTTTCCGGCCTTGAAAAGAGCGGCGCAGCGGCTCACCCAGGCAGCGGAGGTACTACTCCGTCAGTGCGGAGTGTTGGTGGTAAAATCGCCTACTCGGCGGTGTGGAAGTTTTTTGTTAAGACGCCTGAGGAGGTGAACATGGCTATATGTAGAATCTGTGGTCAGAAAGTGAAGCGTGGCCAGGGTGCTAATGTTGGAACCACGGCCCTGCGCCAACATCATGCAAGAAGAAATCGATTGCTGGCTTTCTCCGCGACAACTAAAAATCGGAACCATGGTGACAGACAACGGAAAGAACATGGTGTCTGCTCTGCGCCAAGGAGGGCTGAGCCATGCGCCCTGCATGGTGCACGTATTTAATCTAGTTGTCAAACATTTCCTCAAGTCTTATACCCAACTGCAAAACATTCTAAAAATGGCCAGTAACTTTGCATGCACTTCAGCCATTCCTACAGCGCCAAGCACACCCTCCTTGAGCTGCAGCGGCAGAATGGCGTCCCCCAACATAGGCTGATACGTGACATTTCCACCCGTTGGAATGCTACCCTCCATATGTTGGACCGACTGTACGAACAAAGAAAGGCCATAAACAATTTCTTAATGATCCAAGCGGACAGGAGTACTCCCATGTGTAATTTTGATGTCACCCAGTGGCAGCTCATGCGTGACACCTGCCACTTGCTCAGGCCCTTTGAGGAGGCCACGTTATTTGTCAGTCGCCAGGACTACAGTATGAGCAACGTCATTCCACTGCTTTATGTCCTGGAACAGATGCTGCAAAATCTTTCTGGTCAGGGGACTGGAGACGTGAAGACTGCATCTAATGGCCACATGAGTCCGGTGGGGGCTGATTTGGAGGAGGAGGAGCACATTGGAGCACAAGCATTTAGTGGTTTTTCTACCCAGGTGACAGAAGAGGAGGAGCAGGAGCAGCCAGAGGAGGTAGAGGGAGATGTGGAAGATGAGGCAGATGACCCAGAGACACCATGGCAGTATACAGTGGAGTTGGAGGCAGGGAGTCCCTACGAGTCACTTGCGAAAATGGCCCGATGCATGCTCACTTGCTTACGTAGTGACAGCCGAATAGTCACCATCCGGCAGAGGGATGACTTCTGGCTCTCCACCCTCTTGGACCCTCGCTACCGGTCTAAAATGGGGGCCTTTTTTCACCTGCTGAGAGGGAGGACAAACTGAAGTACTATAGAGACATCCTATGTAGTCAGTTGGCTGCTGCCTATCTGCGTCGTCGTCCATCCTCTCGCAGGTCTAACCGGGGGGTCCCTCAGCGCTCACGTACCACTGTCACGGCTGCTGTGGGGGGGGGGGGTCGGGGGTTAGGAGCAGTACCAGCTCCATCAGCAGCAACTTGAGTCTGGAGTCGCTGATGAGCAGCTTTCTTCACCCGCCAAGTGCAGAAAGTACTCACCAGCAGCGGCGGCAGCAGCAGCAGGTAGACCAGGAGCAGACCCTGAACCAGCAGGTGGTGGCCTACTTGGACAGCACCCTGCCACCCCACATTGAAGATCCGCTGGCCTACTGGGCAGCCAAACTGGATTTGTGGCCGCAACTGGCCGAGTTTGCACTGGAGAAGCTGTCCTGCCCGGCTAGTAGTGTGGCATCAGAGCGGGTGTTCAGTGCGGCGGGGGCCATAGTTACCCCAAGGAGAACTCGCCTGTCCTTCCAAAATGTGGAAAGACTCACCTTTGTCAAGTTGAATCAGGCGTGGATCAGCCAGGATTTCCACCCACCAACGCCTGATGCATAAGATTAGATCAGCCATGATGCGTCACCCAAACCTTGACAAATGAGACTGTATTCTTCAGGCTACCTGCCTCAGCCACTCTTATGATGCTGCCACCCGCCTGATGCCACACATCTACCAGCTGCTTCTTCTACCACCCAGCATCTTTACCAGTGACTTTACCACCAACCTCTCCACTCTGTCACTGACCCAATATGTAGCCTTCTGATGATGCTGCCACCTCAACAATCAGGTCTCCTCATGCTGCTACTGCTGTCACCTCCAGGCTATGTCACCATGCCACTCTGTGCCCTGATGCTGCTGCTGCCGCCGCCTCCACGCACTGTCTCCCAGCTGCCGCTACGTCCAAACTATGTAATTGTGCCTCTCTGTGGCCTACACATGCTGCGTCCGCTGCCTCCACACGCTGTCTCCCAGCTGCCGCTACGTCCAAACTATGTAATTGTGCCACTCTGCGGCCTACTCATGCTGCGTCCGCCACCTCCACATGCTGTCTCCCAGCTGCTACTACGTCCAAACTATGTAATTGTGCCTCTCTGTGGCCTACTCATGCTGCGTCCGTCGCCTCCACATGCTGTCTCCCAGCTGCCACTACCTCCAAACTATGTAATTGTGCCACTCTGCGGCCTACTCATGCTGCGTCCCAGCTGCCGCCTCCACACGCTGCCTCCCAGGTGCCGCTACGTCCAAACTATGTAATTGTGAATCTCTGTGGCCTACTCATGCTGCGTCCGCCGCCTCCACGCGCTGTCTCCCAGCTGCCACTACGTCCAAACTATGTAATTGTGCCACTCTGTAGCCTAATGCTGCTACGTCCGCCGCCTACTCATGCTGTCTCCCAGCTGCCGCTACGTCCAAACAATGTAATTGTGCCACTCTGCGGCCTACTCATGCTGGGTCCCAGCTGCCGCCTACTCACGCTGTCTCCCAGCTGCCGCTACGTCCAAAGTATGTAATTGTGTCACTCTACGGTATGTTGCATTTAAATTTTTTTGACTGCTGCTGCCTCTCCCAGGGTATGTCACTGTGCCATTCTGTCTCTTTAAAATTAGTACCACTCCTGCTGCCTCTCCCACTCTGTGGCCTTGAAATGTATTCCACTGCTGCCTCTTGCAGCTGCTGTTACGGTGCCACTCTGTGGCCTTGAAATTTGTTTGACTGCTGCCTCTTGCAGCTGCTGTTACTGTACCACTCTCCTCTGCAGCAGTATGTCAGTCATAAATTTTTGGTACGTTCTGTAGTCCTATTCCATTAGTCAAAGCTCAAGTACACAGGAAACCCTGTTTGTTTTGAACACTCGAATTTTTAAAAGTAAACGATTCCGGCCCCCGGGACACTCAGCGATGAGCATGGGGGAGGCGAGAGGCAGGGGCTCCCACAGGTGGTAGCTCAGCTCCCTGCAGACCGCCAGCTCGATCTCAAGATGGAACTCCGAACTTTCTTGGCGTCTTGGGTCAATACTGACATTTTGTCACAGTCGACCCCTGGGAACGGTCCCTGCCTTCTCTTTGGAGTACGCTGCTGTCACTGACAGCAGGTACCCCACTGTGCAGCTGCACGATTAGCAGGCAGCTGCTATCTCTGAATGGAGTTTCAGAAGCGTCCATTCAGAGATACTTAACCACTTCCCGGACGTTTATAGTCAATGGGCGGACGGGAAGTGGTTAAGGTACCATCCCCAGGAGGAAGGTACCTGAGCTTTAAGTATTTTAGTTTGTCAGCCCAGTGTGCTTTTCTGTTTGTCTGCCTGTGTACCATAGTCTGCCTGGGGGTTTGGAGGTCTAATTGGGGTCTGATATGGGGGTTTGGAGGTCTAATAGGGTTCTGTAAGTCTAATGGGGGTCTGGAGGTCTGGTCTGAGGTCTAATGGGGTCTGGAGGTCTAATGGGGTCGTATCTGAGATCTGATATGGGTGTCTGGGAGGTCTAATAGGCGTCTGGTCTGAGGTCTAATAGGGGGCTGACATGGAGGTCTAATGGGGGTCTGATCTGAGGTCTGATACATGGGGGGGTCTGAGAGGTTTTATAGAGGTCTGGTCTGATATGGGGTCTGACATAGAGGTCTAAAGGGGGTCTGGTCTGAGATGGGGGAGTCTGATCTGATTTGATATGGGGGTCTGATCTGAGGTCTGATCTGAAAGGTAAGGGGGTATTTTTTGTATAAAGGGGTATATCTGTATGGTACCAGTATTTTCAGGGTGGCTGTTTCTGCAGGATAGTATTGGGGGGCACAGTGGACACAGTATTGGCAGGGCAGGGTGGGGGGTTGAGAAGGTGGGGAGGATGATAGGAAAAGTAGGAAGCTAAGATGTCTTTTTATCAATCTCTGCAGAGATGAGAGATGGCTGAAGGAAATCATCATGGCGGTCTGTTATGAATGGAGAAGATGAGGAAATAGAATATCTACATCAGAGTAGACATCACTGTATGTAAGAGGTACATATGTGAAGCTGTATTATCCTGTATGTTCTGTAGCGCTATATGTAATATTTTCCAAGTATATCTTTCACCCTTAGGATACCCTTGGAAGCCGGGACACAAATCCCAGTGCCGTACTGCTACGGCGCTCTGATCGGGCAGGCGCAGGGGCTACGCTCGCCCGATCAACTGCAGGAGTCCGGCAGTGGCTGATAGCCGGACCCCTGCTGTATGCACCGGCATCGGTGAAAACACAGATGCCGGTGCATTAACCCTCGCACTGTCGCGGTCAGCGCTGACCCCGGCACGTGCGGGTATCCTAAGGGGTTGCGATCCCCATCGGGTCCCCGCGCTGCTGTGACGGGACCCGATGGCAGGTAAGGCAGCCCGATGCCTTCCTTAGGCATCGGGCTGCCTTCTACGGAAGCCTGTGAGATCCAGCCCCCTGGATCTCACAGGCAGCAGGCTATAAGTGTATTACACTGGTAATACACTTACAGCCAAGGCATTACAATACAGAAGTATTGTAATGCATTGTGCAGGGGATCAGACCCCCAAAAGTTGAAGTCCCAGACTGGGACAAAAAATAAAGTGAAAAAAGAAGTTAAAAAAATAAAGTTTTGCAAAAAAATTTAAGTTTCAAGTAATAGAAAAAAAAAGCGTCCTTTTCCCAAAATACAGTTAAAAAAAATTGTAAAAAATAGGGAAAAAAAGAAAAGTAGGCATATTATGTATCTCCGCGTCCGTATCGACCGGCTCTATAAAAATATCACATGATCCACCCCGCTTGGTGAACGCCATAAAAAATAAAAGCAGTGTAAAAAAAAGCCATTTTCTGGTCACCTTGCCTCACAAAAAGTGTAATACCAAGCGATCAAAAAGACGTAATAATCCCAAAATGGTACCAATCAAATCGTCATCTCGTCCCGCAAAAAATGAGACCCTACCTAAGACAATTGCCCAAAAAATAAAAAAATGGCAACACAAAAAAAGATTTTATTCTGTTCAAAAATGCATCTAATGTGTAAAACTTAACAAAAATAAAAATGTTAGACATATTGGGTATCACCGTGTCCGTAACAACCTGTTCTATAAAAATATTACATAAGATGGCCTCCCAGGTGAATGCTGGAAAATTTTTTTTTTTTAAAACTATACCAAAACAGCCATTTTTTTCCCTCTTGCCTCACAAAAAGTGTAATAGCAGGCGATCAAAAAGGCATATTTACCCCAAAATGGTACCAATCAAACCGTCATCTCATCCAGCAAAAAATGAGCCCCCACATGAGACAATAACTCAAAAAAATAAAAATCAATGGCTCCCGCAAACCAATCCATCAAAATCTGTGCTGCAAAATTCATATGGCGCTCCTTCTGTCTTGAGTCCAGCCATGTAGCCCCACAGCAGTTTACCACCACATATGGGTCGTTGCCGTATTCAGGAGAAAATGAGGAACAAATTATGGGGTGCTTTTCTCCTGTTACTCCTTGTGAAAATGAAAAATTTGGGGCTAAAGCAACATTTTATTGGAAGAAATGAAACTTTTCATTTTCACAGCCAAGTGTTTCCAAATTCCATAAAACGCTTAGGGGGTCAAAGTGGTCAGTACCCCCCTTAATATATTCTTTGAAGGGTGTAGTTTCCAAAATGGGGTCACTTTTTGAGGGTTTTCACTGTAGGGGTACGTCAGGGTCTCTTAATTACAAAATGGTGCCTAAAAAGCATTCTAGCAAAATCTGCCTCCAAAATTCGTATGGCGCTTCTTTCCTTCTGACCACTACCACAAACCCATAGAGATGTTTACCACCACATATGGGGTATTTATGTAAACTGCAGAATCAGAGTAATGGATATTGAGGTTTAGTTTGCTGTTAACCCTTGCTGTGTTGCAAGAAAAAAAATTATTAACGTGAATAATCTACCAAAAAAGTGACATTTTTAAATTTCACCTCCATTTTCCTTTAATTCTTGTGGAACACCTCAAGGGTTGACAAAGTTTGTAACATCAGTTTTTTTTATAATTTGAGGGGTGTGTTTTCTAAAGTGGGGTCATTTATTAGTGGTTTCCATTTAGTAAGCCTCACAAAATCACTTTATAACTGAATTGGTGCTCAAAAAAATGGTTTGGGAAATTTTGTTGAAAATTTGAAAAATTGCTTCTAAACTTCTAAGCCCTCTAACTTCCTAAAAAAAATAAAATGACATTTACAAAATGATGCCAACATAAAGTAGACATATGGGGAATGTTAAGTAATAAATATTTTATGAGGTGTCACTTTCTGTTTTAAAAGCAGAGAAATTGAAATTTTGAAAATTGAAAAGTTTTCAAAATTTTGGGTAAATTTGGGATTTTTTCATAAATAAAGGTGAAATATATTGACTCAAATTTATGACTGTCATGAAGTACAATGTGTCACGAGAAATCAATCTCAGAATGGCCTGGATAAGTAAAAGCGTTCTAAAGGTATTACCACATAAAATGACACATGTCAGATTTGCAAAAATCGGCCTGGGATTTAAGGTGAAAAGTGGCTCAGTACTGAAAAGGTTAAAGGGGTTGTCTGCTTTTTTTTTTTTGTACGAGCGCTGCCTTCTCTGCTGTGTTTACCTGCTCATCACTGCAATTGCTGCGGCAAACAGAAGAGAGAAAGCAGCTCTCACATGAGCTCTGCCTTCTCTTCAAACAGCTGATCGGCAGATGTGCTGGGGGTCAGAAATAAAATGTTCATTCTGCTTCCGAAATAGTGAGCTAGAGCTTAGCAAGCCTTGTGTGGTAAAATAATACCAACCGTTCTAGCCCTTATATTCTAGTCACTGTCATAGTTTAAAGTTATGACTTCTTAGATTTGGCCATGAAAGGGTTAAACATGCATTTATGCATGTACAGAGGCTTATGGTGTGCATATCTCCACGCTCTAGGATGGAAAAAGAAATCAAGCGGGCAGAGTTGTAAGTTAACATGATTTTACTAATCTCACATGGACCAGCAAGCTAAAAGAGGACCTTTCACCACTCCTGACCTGCCTATTTTAATAGCTACATGCATTCCAGGGGCAGACATACGCCTGTGCAGCCGGTTCGGCTGCGCAGGGGCCCAGTGCGGCAGGGGGGCCCGTTGGAGGTCGGGCGGCAGTAGGAGATGAGCGCTTCCATTGTGGAAGCGCTCATCTCCATATTCATCTGTATCGCCGTCCTCAGGACAGCGATACAGATGATTGCAGGGCAGGGGAGAGGCGTTTCCCTTACCTGCTCCTCTGATAGGCTGCAGGCACTAGGCCTGCAGCCTATCAGAGGCCGGCTCAGTCGGCGCGATGACGTCATCGCGCCGCCTGAGCCGAACAGCGCGGGACACAGGCCGGAAGAGGCCTGCATCGCATCGCTGACAGGCTCATGGAGGTAAGTATAACTGTTTGGTTTTTTTTTTATTAACGTTACGCTTTTGCCCAGTATGGAGGGGGCATTTTTATCTATTAGGGGACATTTACTGGCACACATGGGGGAAAGGAGCACTATGGGGACATTATACTGGCACACATGAGGGGGGAAGGAGTACTATGGGGGCATCTACTAGCGGGCATTATACTGGCACACACGGGGGAGAGGAGCACTATGGGGGCATCTATAAGGTGGCATTAAATACTTGCACAGATGGAGGGAGTACTATGGGGGCATCTACAAGGGGGCATTATATACTGGCACAGATGGAGGGAGCACTATGGGGGCATCTACAAGGGAGCATTATATACTGGCACTATGGGGGCATCTACAAGGGGGCATTATATACTGGCACAGATGGAGGGAGCACTATGGGGGCATCTGGAAAGGGGGCATTATATACTGGCACTATGGGGGCATGCACAAGGGGGCATTATATACTGGCACAGATGGAGGGAGCACTATGGGGACATCTACAAGGGGGCATTATATACTGGCACTATGGGGGCATCTACAAGGGGGCATTATATACTGGCACACATGGAGGGAAAGGAGCACTATGAGGGCATCTACTGGAGGGCATTATATAGGGGCATTTTATACTGGCACACATTATGGGGGCACTATGGGGAAGGGTGGAGAGGAGCATTATCGGGGCATCTACTTGTGGCACTCTATAGGGGCATTTTATACTGGCACATTATGTCAGGCATCATGGGACAGGGAGGAGCACTATGGGGGCACTTTATAAAGAGTATTCTTTACTGGTGCAAATTATGGGGCACTATGGGGACCTTAACTTAATTGGGGGCACTAAGAGGATTTTTTGGGCACACAATAGGGACATTGGCACACATTATGAGGGCACTATAGGGACATTGGCTCCACTGGGGGCACTAAGAGAAGGTATTTTTACTGCCACACAACAGGGCATTTGTTGTATCATTATTTTTGGGGGACATTATGTTAACACTATTAGTGTCAGGTACACTGTTTCCTGGTTGCAGTTATTTTTTAGGGCACTCTGTGCCAATAATTATTGAAGGCGGCGCTATCTATGTGGTACTAGTATTTTCATGGGGACTGTTTCGGCAGTATAGTACTGGGGAGCACAGCGTCTCAGTATTAGAGATGGCAGGATGGGGTGTTCAGAAGGTGAGAGGATGATGGAAAAGTAGGAAACTAAGATGTCTGTCTGTGAAACTCCGCAGAGAGAAGAGATGGTTGAAAGAAATCATCATGACGGTCCGTCTGAAAGGAGAAGATGAGGACAGAGAATGTCTACATCAAAGAAGACAACATCTGAAAGGATGTAAGAGGTATGTGGAGCTGTATTAGTTTACCTTCACATCTGCGTTAGTGATTCTGGCAGGCTGTTCTAGCAGAGAACAGCCTGCTGGAATTCACCGACTCCGGCATTGCTGGATGCAGAATGCCTGCTGGTCCCAATAACTATAATGGGGTCCAGCAGAGATCCAGCCACAATGTGACAAAAATGCTGTCCAGCCGGATCATAGTGCTTCAGGTGTGAGTGGTATGAGTGTCATACCAAACGATCCTTCCCCATTGCCTTACATGCAGCTGAGGACGGATCCGCAATGCCTGTGGCCATTTGTTCGCATGGGAGCCGAGCGATACAGTGCTCGTAACGAGCACGTTCGCTCATCTCTAATCTGCATCTGTGTTTTTGACCCACACCCGGTTTTGGCTCACAATAACTGATGGAAATAACTGAAGTGTGAACACAGCCTTATTTAGGTAGACTGGGGCATATTTACTATTGTAAATGCCACAAAATGTTGGCCCAATTTGTGTAACAAAACTGGTATATGTGCCTTACACCACATTTATTAACAGTTTTAGACACTGTAAACACTTGGGGGGGGTGAATCATAGACCGGTGATTTACACTGGTCAGCTTCTCCTGCTCTATAACATGCTACCTTCAGCTTACACACCATGTTCAACATGACAGGTTCCCTTTAACCCTTTCAGTACCGAGCCACTTTTCACCTTAAATCCCAGGCCGATTTTTGCTAATCTGACATGCGTCACTTTATGTGGTAATAACTTTAGAACGCTTTTACTTATCCAAGCCATTCTGAGATTGTTTTCTCGTGACACATTGTACTTCATGACAGTCATAAATTTGAGTCAATATATTTCACCTTTATTTATGAAAAAATCCCAAATTTACCAAAAATTTTGAAAAATTTTCAAATTTCAAAATTTCAATTTCTCTGCTTTTAAAATAGAAAGTGATACCTCATAAAATATTTATTACTTAACATTCCCCATATGTCTACTTTATATTGGCATCATTTTGTAAATGTCATTTTATTTTTTTAGGAAGTTAGAGGGCTTAGAAGTTTAGAAGCAATTTTTCAACAAAATTTCCCAAACCATTTTTTGAGCACCAATTCAGTTATAAAGTGATATTGAGGGGCTTACCTAATGGAAACCACCCATAAATGACCCCATTTTAGAAACTACACCCCTCAAATGATAAAAACTGATGTTACAAACTTTGTTAACTCTTGAGGTGTTCCACAAGAATTAAAGGAAAATGGCGGTGAAATTTCAAAATGTCACTTTTTTGGTAGATTATTCATGTTAATATTTTTTTTCTTGCAACACAGCAAGGGTTAAGATAAAATTATTTTGATTTTGCAGTTTACAGAAATACCAATGTGGCAATGGTCAGAAGGAAAGGAGCGCCATATGGAATTTGGTGGCAGATTTTGCTAGAATGGTTTTTAGGCGCCATTTTGTATTTGAAGAGACTCTGACGTACCCCTACAGTGGAAACCCTCAAAAAGTTACCCCATTTTGGATACTACACCCTTCAAAGAATATATTAAGGGGGGTACTGACCACTTTGACCCCCTAAGCGTTTTACAGAATTTGGAAACACTTGGCTGTGAAAATGAAAAGTTTCATTTCTTCTAATAAAATGATGTTTTCGCCCCAAATTTTTCATTTTCAAAAGGGGTAACAGGAGAAAAAGCACCACATAATTTGTTCCCCATTTTCTCTTGAAAACGGAAACACCCCATATGTGGTGGTAAAATGCTGTGGGGACACATGGCAGGATTCGGAACAGAAGGAGCGCTATATGGCTTTTGCAGCACAGATTTTGATGGATTGGTTTGCGGGTGCAATTGGTTTTTATTTTTTAAGTGATTGTCTTATGTGGGGGCTCATTTTTGGCGGAATGAGGTGACGTTTACATTGGTACCATTTTAGTGTACATAAGACTTTTTGATTGCTTGGTATTACATTTTTTGTGAGGAATGTTGAAAAAAAATAGCTGTTTTGGCATAGTTTTTTTAAATTTTCTTTTACAGCATTCACCTGAGGGGGCATATAATGTGATATTTTTACGGAGCAGGTTGTTACGGACGCGGCGATACCCAATATGTGTATATTTTTTATTTTTGTTAAGTTTTACACAGTGAAAGCCTTTTTGAATAGAATAAAATCTTGTTTTTGTGTTGCCATTTGCTGAGAGCCATATATATATTTTTTTTTGGGAGATTGTCTTAGGTAGGGTCTCATTTTTTGCGGGATGAGATGACGGTTTGATTGGTACCATTTTGGGGTACATAAGACTTTTTGATCGCTTGGTATTACACTTTTTGTGAGGCAAGGTGACCAGAAAATGGCTTTTTTGACACTGTTTTTTTTTTTTTATGGCGTTCACCTAGCGGGGTGGATCATGTGATATTTTTATAGAGCCAGTCGATACGGACGCGGCGATACCTAATATGACTACTTTTCTTTTTTCCCTATTTTTTACAATTTTTTTTCTTTATTTTGGGAAAAGGACGCTTTTTTCTTTTTTTACTTGAAACTTATTTTGTTTTGGTAAAACTTTAATTTTTTTAACTTCTTTTTTCACTTTATTTTTTGTCCCAGTCTGGGACTTCAATTTTTGGGGGTCTGATCCCCTGCACAATGCATTACAATACTTCTGTATTACCAGTGCCTAAGGAAGGCATCAGGCTGCCTTACCTGCCATCGGGTCCCCGTCACAGCAGCACGGGGACCCGATGGGGATCGCAACCCCTTAGGATACCCACACGTGCCGGGGTCAGCGCTGACCGCATCAGTGCAAGGGTTAATGCACCAGCATCTGTGTTTTCACCGATGCCGGTGCATACAGCAGGGGTCCGGCTATCAGCCACTGCCGGACCCGTGCAGTTGATCGGGCGAGCACTACCCCGGGGTGCGCCCGATCAGAGCGCCGTATAAGTATGGCGCTGGGATTTTGGTCCCGGCTTCCAGCGCTGTACATGCACGGCGCTGGTATCCTAAGGGTTAAGTGCAGGGAGATATAATGGTGACTGTAAATATCAAGCTCCTAAAGGTATAACAGTCACAAAACAGTTGTAACTAGGTGGATCGGCAGCAGGGTCAATACTCATAGAAACTATGTAACGTAAAGAATACAGCTCTTCTTTGTAAGAAGGAGTGCACTTAGTTTCAACCATCTTATATGCACTCATGTACAAACAATTGTATAAATCTGGCCAAGTATACCATATGCAATACAGTATATCCAACTAACGATCAAAAAATTCCACTATGGCATACCAAATTTACAATAGAAAATTGGATGTTTGCTGCCCAAAACAACAGGAGGAGACCATGGCTGATAAGAGTGGATTAGCAATAATAACAGGGGTAGTTGTAGTTACTCATGGTAGCAGTCCTCTTTCTGTCAATCCCCTTGGCCGTGCATTGGTGGGAGGATGCACCTTTTCTTCTCTTTCCTGGCTAGGTTCTCCTACCTGTTGTTAGGTGGGGTGCCCTTGGTGGAGAAAAGTTTTGAGGTGCGAGGCAGGGTTCTCTGAAGTGTGAGGCAATGATGAGATCGGTTTAACAGTATAACAGCGATTTTACTGGTACTAATACAGTATTCACAGCAGTCACGATTCAGACTTTGTATGGACCAGCAGATCTTACACAGCTTTGCAATTCCACAAATTTTACAAGTTACCAGGCCAGTTTTCCTTCTGTGGAGCAATCTTCCTCATGCTGCACTTTGTTCTCTAGCTTTAGCATCCAGACAATTGGGCTTCAATATCTCTCTTGTTGCTCTCTGCACTTCAACACATCTCTCACTAAGTTCACTATAGGCCAGTTATGGCTAACCTCCAGTACTCCATCTGTGGTAAAACTACAACTCCCAAGATGCACACTTGCTTGGCATTTCTCAGAGCTCCACAGAAATGAATGGGGCATGCTGGGAGTCGTAGTTTCACCACAGCTCGAGTTCCGGAGGTTAGCCATCACTGCTATAGGCTATATCCTATTTGGGATTTGGGCTTTAGCAGATCTCCAGTTTTCCTATAAAGCATGTCCAGGCTCCCAAAGCCTTTAATCTCCTGGACAACTTGGCTGTGCAGTTCATAAGACAAGTAAGGAGTTGTTCACATGTCAGTTATTTGATCAGTTATTTCCATCAGTTATTGTGAGCCAAAACCAGGTGCGGGTCAAAAACACCAAACAAGTGCAGATCTTTTCATTATACCTGATCTCTGTTTAGTGACCACTCCTGGTTTTGGCTGACAATAACTGATGGAAATAACTGATATGTGAACAACCCCTAATCTCCACAGTCTCAAATTTTGCACGCACCTCCTCTCAACACAGGTATGCTCCACAAAATGTCACTTTTCTCTTTTTCTCCACTTAAGCTGGTTTAAAGCTTTATCCTTTACATCTTTTGCTCCTCTCTGGCTGTTCTCTACACTTCTCTGTCTCTGCCTATGGGGAGGGTTATAGCAGCCCCACCTAGCAATGGTTAATATGGCCTGTGAACTCACTTTGCTTACAAACACCTTAAAGGGGTCCTCTTTACATTGATGACCTACCCTCAGGATCAAATCAGTTGGTCCGACTCCTGGCACCCCCGCCGATCAGCTGTTTGAAAAGAAGGCAGCGCTTCATACAAGCGCTGCCTTCTCTTCATTGTTTACCTGCTCGCCATCCATTGCAACCGCAGTGGTGAGCAAGTGTAAATCCCATTCACTTCTATGGGACGGCTCCTTCATAGGAAATAAAGCGGACAACCACTTTAAGCAGTTTAACACTGCCATAGCAGTGAAACTCTGCACCAACGTGTTTAAATCTATGGTCTGCTTTAAAAAAGACTAAACTGAAGGAACTGAGCAAGGCTAGGAAGAGGGTGAGGAAATACTAACAATTTAAAGGAAATATGGCACATGGCAGTTTTTGGTTGTTTTGTGCATTAAAAGGTGTTTTCCAAGATTTTTAAACACTGTCAGAGAGAAGAGGGCTGTATGAAATAGAATAATAAAAACCCTCCCTCACCTTTTACCACCTCTCCTGCTCCAGTGCTCCAGTTCCCATCAATCCAATTCCCACTGTATCAGCAGCATCACTTGCCATTCACATGAGGCCAGTGAGCCTTGAATGGGACATGTTCACTGCAGGCCCAGCAGGGATCGGCGCGGCAGTGCAGGACATTTAAAAGGTGACTGGGAGTTATTTCTTTTCAGCTGTCTGATCTCCAGCAATTTTTAGAAAATCTTGGAAAACCCTTTAAACACCAATGTTTCGCAGAATCTACAGAAATTTTTTAATAAATGTGACACTTAGCTGTCTAAAAAATCTAACACCAGTCTCAATGATTTAGGGCTGATGATTCATAGAAGAAAGTCTCAATGAGGTTTTCACATACAAGAGTTGCATAAGTGTCAGCCACATTCTTGCATCCAGCCTAGGTTTTCTAGCATTTTACTAGAATATGGTTCAACAGCAGAATGCACTGATGTGGGTGTTCTAGTTGTAGTTAACCGTTTCTTAAGTAATTTGCCAAAAGTAGAGTTACCTTACAATATGTCCACTAGACAATGGAGTATGCTAAAAATCAGTGTCACAATAAAGACCTTTAAACTCTGGAGCTATACAAAAATTGATATTTGAACAGGTATTTTACGAGGTCATGAAGCTGAAAGATTACTAAGGTCCTAGCAGTGGAGTACCCTTTGATCAGTTTATCTTTAGGGGACCTTTCTAACAAAAAGGGGTAGTCCAAAGCTGACAACTATTTCCTGCAGAACAACGTAACTTTAAAGGAAATGTGTCACCAAAAATTTTATCTGACAGTTATAAGCAGATAGTAACACATTTACTTTTTTTTCTAATGTTTTTATTTTGTGATTGCAAGTTTTTTTTTTTAATTCTATTTCCTGAACATGAATACGGAGAAAGCCATCTTGCTTCAGCTGTTCTTAACAGCGTTTAGAAAGCTTTATGAAAATTGCTTTACAGCATCCCCGTGGGCCATAGATATGATCTGGAGGGGACCTCATTGACTTCTATGAGAGAGTTTTCTAGGCATGCTCTGTGACCTGTGCAGAGGTCACTGTACAAGGAAAGAATAGATATGCTTTGACAATCAGCCATTGTGAATGTCAGATCCTGTCTTATCTATACACAGATGTGATACAATTACAGAGAGGATTAGAATTACAGATAAGCAGATAACAGCAGTAAAGTGATCGATACAGACTAATAAATGCCTATTATTTGACTTAGTGGCCACTGCCAGATTAGTTTTTTATTTAGATATAGATACATGGAAAATTAAAATAAAGCCAAAAAATATTAAAAATATGTTAAACATAAAAATGTAATTTAAACAATAGGCAATTTTCTGATAACACATTCCCTCTAAATGAAAAACTTGAGTGACTTCCCATATATGAAAATACAGATATGTTGCTGGGATAGCAGTAGCTGTGGCCACTAGCAACCCCTGCATTTAATGAGGTGCATCTAACCCCATCGGTAGCCCCATGACATGACTGCAGGGGGCAGATAGGTTGAATTGGATGTCAGGGTTCTGATGAAAACCCAAATGTCTGCCTTGTGTATATGCTTATTAGGACCTGTAGAAGTACTGCAGTTTACTACATGAGTGATTAGAAGATTAAACAGTGAAGTCATATAGCGCAAAAACAGTGAAACAAAAAATATACATATTTGGTATCTCCACATTTTTAAAAAATTATATTAATATTACATGGTGAACACTGTAAAAACATAATTACAAAAACAGTTTCTGTGGTAGGTCATCAGGTATAAAATCTTGGAAAACTCTTTTAAGGCCCAAAATAGGCCAAGTCCTTAAATTGGTTTTTTGGGATTACTAGTTTTTTTAACAGATATGTTCATGTAGTTGCTTTCCTCATGTAATAATAATCTTTAGTTATATAGCGCCAACGTATTACACAGCGCTTTACAATCAGGGGGTTCAAATAGAAATAGAGTCATAAATAAGATAGCTGCAAACAGGTCAACAATTAAAACAGGAGGAATAAGAGCCCTGCTCACAAGAGCTTACAATCTATGTACATCTTTCCCATGTTTTTGGTATTTGGACTCTTGCGACTCATTTTTACCATGTAAGCAAATCACTATGGTTTGGTATGTAGCACCTCCTGTTGCTGTCCAACCAATCCCATGATGCACTGCTCCCTTCTCTGCCACACCTCCAGCACCTCCCCTAACAACACTCGGATAGTTTATAGCTCCTCCCACCTAGCTAGTTACATAGACACTCCCCTATTACTGCCCCTACAACACTCAGCTAGTTTATAGCTCCTGCCACCTTGCTAATTACATAGACATTCCACTATCACTGCCTCTGTTGCTGCTTTGACATGTCCATGGAAAGAGCTGCATGGACGTATGTTAAGGTAAAAGAAATACATTACAAATTTACAGCTACCTTCATAAATCATTATTTTAAAGGATATTGATGCAAACCAGAAAACCACACTAAAGGGTTAAAAATATGTGGTTGCCCTTGCTGTATCCAGGTACAAGTAAAGAAAAACAACTGCAGTAAAAGGCACATATGTACTCACTTATGAGTTGAGAGGCAGCTTATTCATTCTATAAACTTATAATGGGGTCCACCAGTGGCGTACATAGAGACGTAAGGGCCCCATAGCAAAGATCAAACCAGCCCCCCACATAGGACAGAAGGGTTTCTGCCTAAACACTTTTCAATGACCATTTTTCTACTGCCTTATTTGCTAAGAGTTGTTCCTTTAGAGAGTCCTGACCAAGTTTTCCCCTCCAGTAGAAGAGGAGATAATCCCAACTAATACTGGGCCCCCTCTTGCTCTCGGCCACATAGCAGTCACATGGTCTGCTGCCATGGTATTTAGGCCTGTGGAGTCCACAAAGTTCAACTGAGGTGTCTGTTGCATTACCTAAGCAAAACGAGAGAAGCTGCAAAGAAAAAACACTGACCATGCGAAAACGGTCTAAGAGAGGAGCTTGTAATATAGTATATAAACTTAAAGTAAATTTTTATGCTGCAGTGTAAAAAGCATTTACAATATTAGATGACAATAACAAAAGTACATGTTTGCAGTTCGCAATATAATAGCAGACAACATGGGCTCAAATGTCCAGTGCATTACAAGGAAAGAACAACAAAATCTATATTCAGATACATGAGGTGCCGGAGAGGGATATAGACTATTTTGTTTTACTATATCATGTAGTACAAGGATCAATATGCAAATGAACACAAATGAGGGAAGGTCATACAGCTCACTACTAAACCACTTTGCAAGGTCCAAATCCAGGGAAAATGTGATGTATAAGGAATTATCTACCTACCCTAAAATATTCTACTATCAGAGCAGAGCAATTAATGGGGAGATTTCTGGATCCATGTGTGGTACAGGGCAGGTTCTAGGTTTGTTAGAAAGAGATGGCCATGTACTATATGATGTCTGATTTTCATTTTTTACATTAAGCATGGGATAACCCCTTTAAATGGTCACTAACTCGTCACACTTTGCATAAATCTTCAAAATGGCTGCCATGGTCACCACCCATCTTGAAAAGTTTCCCCCCTCCCATATACTAATGTACCACAAACAGGAAGTTAATATCACCAACCATTCCCATTTTATTTAGGTGTATCCATATAAATGGCCCACCTTGTACAAGTGATCACAAGAAACTTTGTATTATATATAATATATAAATAAACAATAAAAAAATCAAGATAATTTTTACTGACACACCTCAAAAATGCCCTAACCATTAAAATATAAATTTACTTATCCTGTATGGTGAAGGCAGTAACAGAAAAAAATAAGCCCTCACACAGCCCTGTATATGTAAATCTAAAAATGTTATGGGGGTGAGAATATGGCGCTGAAAAGAAAAAAAATACATTTTTTTCAAAAGTTAGAAAAACTATATAAATGCATAGTAGTATCATTGTAATATAATGAAAGGCACAGGTCAGTTTTACCACATGTAAAAACGAAAACAATGAAACTATTCAGAATTGCGTTTTTTTCCATTTCACCCAATTTGGAATTTTTTCCAGCTTCCTACTACATTATATGCAATATTAACTGAGATAGTACAACTTTTCCAGCAAAAAACATGCTTTATCAGTGAGAAATCTCTAGTTCTGTTTACCAGCCAGCTGAAAGCTCTCCTCTACTTTCCACAGAAAGTGGATGGCAGATAGTCTCCACCTAACATGTCTGAGAGAACTGCTAACCAGATATTTACCAAGCAGAGGGGAAGGCTGCTAAAATCAATGCCAGATACAAGTGATATAAAGGTGAGAAATAGTGTTATTCCTTATGTACACATATTAAACTATTTGTTAATGCAAAGTTTTTTGAAAGCTCAGTCCCTAGGAGAAAGGTGCCTGAGCTTTAAGTATTCTAGCTTACTAGGCCTAGCGAAGGTTTGCGTTTCTGTTTGTCTGCCTGTGTACCAAACTCTGCCTGTTTACCAACTCTGACCCTCCACTGCCTGCCCTTACTTCTGCCTTGGACTTGTTTTATGGATATGCACAAAATCTGTCTGCATTTTTCCTGACTATGAGTATTGCCTGTTCGCTCAGTGACTGTGGGTCAGTTGCCAAATACACAGGGACTATTCTATGAGGTATTGGCCTGGTGGCTCTCCTGCAACAAAGGCCAGATCCCTTTATAAGGTTTAAAGGGTAAAAACCAGGGACCACCAGGTCTAGCTTAGGTCTAGCCCCCTTAGGTCTAGCTCTAAGTCAAACCAGTTAGTTGCCACAGCGGTTTCACACCCACTGTCCATTACAAGGCAAAGCTGATGATGCTACTAGCTCTGCCAGTGATTGTTGTCACCATAAGGGCTGTTTCCTTGTAACTCAGGATATAGAATGCAAATAAAGGAGAAAGAAAATGCCCATGCCAACTAAAACCATTGCCATAGCCACTAAGTTCATCCTAGGCTATACATATTATATATCCAAATGACCAAAACAAACTAGGGAATCCATTTAATCACTTATTTTGATGTCAATTTGCTAATTTAAAAAATAAAGTAAATAATAAATAATAATAATAAATAAAATATATTTTTTAATTTTTTGCACAGATTTCACTAGGTGTTTTTATAAACAGTATGTGAAAAAAATGCACAAAAATAATTGTCATACTAAAAACGTTTCTGTACAGTAGGCTACATGAGTGTATTTAGTATTGCACTTTGTGTGATAAACAGTTTTACCGTGATTTACAGTTTTTGGTTGCCTGAGCCTACTAAATTCGATTGTGATTCTTTCATATTCATATACAATTCATATGCATCACATTTTAATTTCCCAATGCATGGTATATAGCCATAATGGAATTGTGACTGTTTATTCCCTATGTAGTATTTCTATCTCTGTCATTATTAATTGGTAACATTAGACTGTTATTGAGTATTGGCCCATACATGTGGTATAGTGATAGCTGTAGGTTTCTGTATTCAGGTATGAGGGGCTTTACCCTGATAACCAGGGGCGTAGCTATAGGGGGTGCAGAGGTAGCAGTCGCTACCGGGCCCAGGAGCCTGAGGGGGCCCAAAGACCCTTGTGCTGCATAAGAAAACACCAGTGTTATAGAAAGTGCATGCTGGGAGGGCTCTGTCATAGATTTTGCACTGGGGCCCAGAATCTTCAAGTTACACCTCTGGCTGGAGGGAAGGGATTAGGTCACAAATTGGGCATGGGCCTGGTGCCATTTCAATTTTTGCCTCAAGCAGTAGGTCTATGTGCTCCCCTGCCCCATACTAACAAAGCACCGAGGGAAGGGGGGCCCAAGCTGAATTCTTGCACCAGGGCCCATGGGCCTTTAGCTACGCCCCTGCTGATAACCCTTGTTATATGATTGAAGTTTTTTTTCTGTACATAGTGAATTATAATAAAGAATTAGATTTGTGTTATATTTTTTGGAAGCTGTGTGCATTCACTACATAGATGGATTTTTGGTGTCCATTATAGTGTATTATAACAGTGGGGACTTTTTTGTAGGTTTGTTGTGTAAAAAGGCTCACGAGTTCATGTAAGAATCTGCCCACTCTTATTGACATAGGAACGCATGAGATCTACATGGTCCTGCTTAATAAAATCTCTTTTATAGCCTAAGTTACACTTATCCTTTTTTAAGTTTGAACACATAAAGCAATCCATAAGCCTGCTGTTTACTTTGCTTTTGTGTTTAGAAAGTATAAAACAAACAATATAAAAATGACAAATAATACAGTAAGGCCTCGTTCACATCTCCGTTAGGAGGAGCCTGCTGGATCTTGCAGGATCTGGCGTTGCGGTTTCCTTTACTTCACCACAGGATCCCCATTGATCTGGCCAATTTCCAACATAAATGCCGGATTTTGGCTGGACAAATACTGTTGCATGCAACGGTTAAGGTTTTTTTTGCCCGGCCGACAGCCAGCATTTGCATCAGATCAGGCTTCCGGATCTCTAAAACAGAGATGTGAATGCAGCCTAAAATAGATGTTTGGTATGCTCATGTTAGATCTTTATAGAATCTTATTATAGAAACAATTACACTTTATTAAGAAAATAAATACAAATATAAACCCACAAGAAAGCACAAACTGTGCCATAAGTGCCGTTTTATTTGCATTTGCTGTTAATTCAAGTGGCCTTTGAAGTAGAAAGTGTAATGATAACCAGAAACCAGATATAAGGAACACACCTTCTACTGCCAGGAGGAAACAAAAGCCACAACAACAAAACATCTTGACTGATAATGTGATTTGTTACTAAAGGAAAACAACCTGCTGCCTTGGTCAATATAGTCGGGTTTCATAATGAATCGTAACTAGAAAGATTGAAGTGAATTTTGCCTATTGTTACTGTAAATGCTAAAGAAAGAAAATAACGTGGGTGGGGATAATCTCTATAAAATGCAATGTATCTCCCATGACAAAAATACCTAAATGCAATACATGATCTTAGTGTACATGCTTCTATTTAAAGGGGACACTTCCATTAAACAATTTTAATTATATGTAAATATTCTATGTATTTTTAATTAAATAATAAGTGGATGGTTTTCTGCACAAACTTGTTTGAAGCCACTACATGTATGTTAGATCCTAATCAGAGGTTTTAACTTCCTCATCGTCTGGACCTTAGCATAGCAGACAGTCTCACTTGACTCTCTTTGTCAGGCCACCAGTCACCAGGTAAGACTGAGAGCAGCATGCCTCCCCTATGATCTCCCATGATTGTTCAGGACTTCTCAAAATTTACAGTGCAATACTCCTCTGTTTGCATGTTTATTTAGGCCTACGTATCAGAAGAACAATGTCACAGAAAATAATGCAGTATAACCATAGATACAAACACAAGATATGGACTAAACCCTCACTCTAATGATAAAATCTGAGACTCTTAGCCAATATATTTTGATCAAAACACATCTGTGCCCACCTACCCAGTGCCAAGATGGTCTCAGGTCAGGCAGGTCCTGCTCTATACCTACCTATGCAGTTGTGCATCTATGTTCAGGAGAGCAGACCCTGCACATATAGTGTGCTGCTCCTAGTTACCTCTGTGTGCATCAGCAACCAATGAGAGGAGGATGTTTTTGTATCTTTTTTTCCGTGACTTTTTTTTAGATGAAGGAGTCTTGTCTTGAAGGAGTGGTACCTTCAGGTGTGAATGTGCTTCTATCCCAGGAGTAGCATTCACGTGCACTTTTGCCCCACCTATCTACTAGGTGACCTTGATTAGGGTGGTACATATAGCTGTTCGTGCTCCTCCTCTCATTGGTTGCTTGATGCACACAGAGGTAACTAGGAGCAGCACACTATATGTGCAGAGTCTGCGCTCCTAAACATAGATGCACAACCGCATAGGAAGGTTTAGCGTAGGACCTGTCTGACCTGAGACCACCGTGGAGCTGGGTAGGCAGGCACAGATGTGTTTTGATCAAAATATATTGGCTAAGAGTCTCAAATTTTATCATTAGAGTGAGGGCTTAGTCCATATGTTATGTTTGTATCTATTGTCCTAGTGCATTCTTTTCTGTGACTTTATAAATGTAGCCATGCATATCCGCATATTTACTATCATATCCTGCAAGATGTTTTATATCTTTTGTCCGTGATTTTTTCCTATCAAGAGAACAACAGAACTGCCATTCTGTCTGCCATTCCAGTTCCCCATCTACTATTCTAATGAGGATTACCTTGTAGATCCCTTTCCTAGGTCATAAATTGAGATTACTTTGCTCTCCAACTGAGAACATTTATCTCTCATTGAAAAAAACTAATAAAATTATAGCATTGTAGAGAGTAAGGAATTCCTCACTATTTGTCTAAAATTGAAAGGGTCATTTATCAAGCTGAAATACGCCTAAATTAGGTGTATTTCAGGCACAGATTGCAGCATCCGTTCCTGCAAACAGTTGTTTGAATGAGTGAAACACCTGTTCATCGTGTGATCCTGTCTCTCGTGCAGGCACCACCGATCATGGCTTCTGGATAGCAGATTCTGTGGTCTACACAGTGATCTGCTGCTCAGAAACCATGAATCTGTATGAGGACGAGGGATCACACTACTATACTATCATTATTTTGATAATTATATTTAATGGATGCACTGGAGCAAGGTGGAAGTATTTCTAATTTTATAACTGTAAGGTGGAGCTACCAACTAGTCATTGTAATCCCAGTGTGAAAACTATGATGATGACAGACTGAACTTTGTTACAAGAGAGTATAGATATGTTATGAAAATCTGTCATTGGAATATACCATAAAGACCCCCTTCACATATGATAAATGCTAGGATAAATGCCAGATCTGCACACTGAAGTGCTGTGCTCATACATCAATTGTGTCTGGCTCCCAGAGTAAAATAGGTGGCCGGATAACTCTGACATATGTGAAGCTGGCCCAATGATCAAAGTATCTGGTTTATGATAGATAAGTATTTTCAAAAATTTCACAAACAAAAAAATTTCTATACAAAAAATGCAATTTGAGGAGAGGAAAATGTTAAATACTATATTATGTGCTACTGGTATATTTAGGACAAATCTTTTAGCAATCTATAAATGTACTATGCATAAAACACATTATTGAGTTAAAACAAGAGTGAAGTAGTATTAGAATGTAAACCATTAAGAAACGAACACGTATTCATAAATTGTAATTTCTTGGGAGCAGAGTCATCATTCCTAATGAGTAGTGTGTTACTCTGTAATATCTGATTTTGTCTCTACAGATGTCCTCAGATATTTCAAGTGCTGCAGAATATGTTGGCACTATATAAAAAAGATTATTATGAATGAAAATATAGAATAAATACCTTCAAAATAACTTTCAGCAATCCTATGAGGCAGATTCAAATGCAATTGTTTTATCCTTTTAATGATTTTGTTGTACACGTTCTTCTTTATATCAGTCACTTCTAAGGCGAGACTGACTCATATCACAATTTAAGCCTACATGTCTTCTTTGTTTACATCGAACAGGCATCCAGTACAAGGCCAAAGCCTATTTCCATCATGTCTAGTTAAAGAGGACCTTTCACCACTCCTGACATGCCTGGTTTAATAGCTCCATGCATTCCCCATGTAATAACAATTCTGGAACATCTATTCTTATGATTCCATGTTGTGCCATTCCTTTATTATTTGCACTAGAAGTTATGAATTAATTGCTATCTGCCTGCAGTAAGGAAACAGAGGGGAGGTAACAAGTTGGGGGCGTGTATCTGTACAGTCTGAACATGGCAGCACTGATTGGATAGAATGACACTGTGCAGGGACACACCCCCAACTGGTCACCTCCCCTCTGTTCCTTTACCGAAGACAAATAGCAATTCATTCATAACTTCTAGTGCAAATAATAAAGGAATGGCACAACATGGAATCATAAGAATAGATGCTCCAGAATTGTTATTACATGGGGAATGCATGGAGCTATTAAAACAGGCATGTCAAGAGTGGTGAAAGGTCCTCTTTAAGACTGTCCTATTTAGTCATATTGTTAACGGTGGCCTTATAAGCAGAGATGGTAGGTTTCATAAGATGCTGCCCAAGTAGCTCACACAACTATATATAGTTTGTTAACACATTGCAATGCAACATGCTGAATTGTTTACTGTGGAAAAGTGTAAAAACCACATTTGGCAAAATATTCAGAAGAAAAAAATATTGTCAACCTTTTTTTTATTTTCCATTTAAGTTTTTGAATGTTCTCTTCTGACTAAAAGATACTGCATATCACACAATTCATAATTGATTTCACTTAGGCTACTTTCACACTAGCATTTAAAGGGGTTGTCCCACAAAAAATATTATACAGTTTATAAACCAGCGCCTGGATCTGAATATTTTTGTAATTTTATGTAAAGCCACTGAGTTATTCAGTAAAATGTATCTTTATAGTGCCACTTATTTCTTATTTCTTTGTCCAGCTGACTTAGAAGGCCGCACATGCTCAGTTTCATCCTTCAGCTGCCTCCTGAGCTGTGATAGGGAGAGCATGGACACGCCCCCTTAGCTGCTGGAGAAAAGACACGCCCCTTGAGCTGCCAGCTTGATATAAATATAGCAGAGCAATGAATGGGTAGATCTCTGGATCCATGTGAGGTACAGGGCTGCTTCTAGCTTTGTTAAAAAGGTATTGTCATGGACTATATGATGTCTGATTTTTATTTTTTACATTATTCATGGGATAACCCCTTTAAGTTTTCCGGTATTGAGATCTGTCAGAAAAACCGCTTCAGTTTTGTCAACATTCATTGTCAAGGGCGACAAAACTGAACAGAACGGAATGCTCCAAAATGCATTCGGTTCTGTTTGGTTGTGTTCCCATACCAGAGCGTGAACCGCAGCAAGCTGTCATTTTCTGTCCGGCATGGGATGCAGAGCAAAATGGATCCAACATGACACACAATGCAAGACTTTCAATAGTGTTCATGCCGATCCACCATTGCTATTTTAAAGATAATATAACCGGATCCGTTAATAACGGGTGCAGATGGTTGTATTATCAGTAACAGAAGTGTTTTTGCTGATCCCTGTCAGATTTAGCAAAAACGCTAGTGTGAAAGTAGCCTTAGAAGGTTAACATGGGCAAATCCAAAATATTTGATCAATATTGAACCTGCCACAACTACATTCATTAATAATATAAATAACACACAGTCATGCCGCGACAGAAAGGTGTCTTCTCTAAACTATTCACACAAAGTTGGAAGTGTGCAATTGTCCAAAATGTCTAGTTATAAAGCATTAATATTTCCATACACTGTGTAAGATTTTTAATGATTTTGTATTTGTGTAATTTTATTTCTGTTGTAATGTCTCAGCTTTTAACCTCTAGTTGTAAAGATACATGCCTCTCCAAACCAGTTAGGGCTAGTTAGTGATATCAAGATAGGGTCCAACTGGTCAAACATATTAACATATCAAAGGCTACAACAATGACTGTCTCTTAGGGCTCATGCACACAAATGTATTTTCTTTCCATGTCCGTTCCGTTTTTTTTGCAGACCGTATGTGGAACCATTCATTTCAACGGGTTCGCAAAAAAAAGGACGGTACTCCGTGTGCATTCCATTTCTGTATGTCCGTATTTCTGTTCTGCAAAAAGATAGAATATGTCCTATTATTGTCCGCATTACGGACAAGGATAGTACTGTTCTATTAGGGGCCAGCTGTTCCGTTCCGCAAAATACGGAATGCACACTGATGTCATCCATATTTTCTGTGGATCCGTTTTTGTGGATTCGTTTTTTCATACGGTCGTGTGCATGAGGCCTTAGTCAATAGAGTCCTAAACATTCAGGAGAATGGTGGAAACTGCTAGAAGCATCAAGTTCTAGTTTCTTCCATCAGTCATGTGAGGAATTACCTGGAAAATGCTAGAAAGCTAACACTAGCAACCAATAAGAATCTGCCAAGGTGTATCATAGTAGGTTCTGGAACTTCTCTTAAAGATATAAATAGTCAGAGGGAAAAGCAAGGAGGACAGGAAGGAAGGGAAGAGGAAGAGAAGACTAAAGGGACTAGAGGGAAGCCACCAAGAGGACGCCAGGGGGTCCACCACCTAAACATTCCAGAACCAAGACGCCATTCGCACACCACTCTGCTCCAACCGAGTAAGGAAAGGGAATGCGTTACCAAACCCAGAAAGGAGAGGTATATGGTATATCTTTGCTTCTTGAAGGTCAAAGGCTGAAGACAATTTGGGTTATGTTGTTTCGGTGTGGCTATTCTGATTAGGGGGTATTAGTGTCTTCTTCTCACGGTATTGTCGTAGTGTGCTTATTTCTCTATGTATTTAAGGTAGCAGCCCTTTTGTAACAAGTCATTATTCTCATTATATAAATATATTTCATAAAATACAATTTGTTGGTTTGTTGTTTCTTTGCCACATCATCCCAGAGCTTTTACCAAATATTCATAGTAGTTCATTTCTTACAACTGGAGCTAATGGGCCTAAGCCCACCTCTGGAAAACAATATCTCCACCAAACTTTACAGCTGGCACAAAGCAGTCAAGCAGGTAATGTTTGCCAAACCCAGACTCATCCATGAGACTATAGCGAAGAAGGACCAGCACTCGCTTTCTTGATGATATGAAGAGATGTGTATTCAAGGCATAATGGCATAATCAGTGATGATCACTGATAATGCTATTATGCCTTGAATAAACGTCCCTTCATATAATCAAGAAAGCGAGTGCCGGTCCTTTTTCGCTATATACTAGTGGGACGCCTTCCCTGGACGCGTGCACCACGTGCAAACCGCAGTGCCGACCCATCTTCTTCAAATACTCATCCATCAGACTGTCAGATAGTGAAGCATGATTCGACACTCCACAGAACATGTTTCCTTTGCTCCAGAGTCCAGTGGTGGCATGCTTTACACTACTTCATCTGATTTTTCTACGCCAGTTATTGGCATAGAAAATTATCTAAATCTACGCCAGCAAGGTAGCTGGTGTTGATTTAAGGCTGTTGGGCGCCAGTGGTGGATGAGCCTAAGTTATCAAGCACCAGTGCAGGGGTATTAGGACCTGCCTGTAAAACGCTGGTCTTAATAAATTATCCAATATGTGCCTCGGCACTCAGCAACCACACTCTGTAACTTTACGTGATATGACACTTTGTGGCAGAGTTGCAGTGGTTCCTAAATGCTTCCACTTTACAATCATACCACTCACAGTTGATCATGGGATATCTAGGAGGGAAAAAATTTCAGGAACTGACTTGTTAGACCTCCTATTACAATACCACTCTAGAATTCGGTGAGCCCTTTAGAATAAGCCATTCTATCACAAATGTTTATAAAGGCAGAATGCAAGGCTAGGTGCTGAAATTATACACATGTGGAGATGGACTAAATGAAACTGAATTCAAATATTAATAATTTTGTTCGTAGAGTGTATTAATCTTCTGAAGTGTGTATATACAGTAATAACATGAGTGATTGTATAGGCCCAAGAAGTCTGAAAATAATAGTTGCTCTTTCCTCCAAGTAAATAAGATTGAGAAATGAGCAGTTGAACAAACTGGTTGGTCCTTCACCACCTATCATGTGGGTTAGGCTGGAGGGGCAGTCAGAGGAATCTTATAATGTCTAGTAATTCAGTGATCATCTTGCAGGTCAGCTACAGTAGGTAGATGTAAAATAATATTCTAGTTTAATGGCTCCCAGATATTCCAGAGACAGAGAAAGTTCTAGATTGTGGGCACTTCCCCACCAACCTGGCTGTTCCCTCCCTGATCATGTCTTTAGACATGAGCTGACACAAGCTTTGAAAGTCAGAAAGCTATTGTAGAATGAAACTTGTAGTGTATTTTTTATACCTTGTTTTTATTGAAGGTTTTTCAAAAGTTTTTACAGAAAACAAAACATAGTATTTCAAACAATCTATGTAGGAATACATTGGAACAGATCCATTAGTCTGTATTGATGAGGTACCGTCCTTCTTATTGATATGGTGGGCGGCATTTCACTATAAGTGAAAGAAATACGACCTTCGTAGGAGTTCCTTGCTCAGAAAACTATTAGTCAAGAAGGTAAGAAGGAGAAATGGGGTGGGGGTTGGGGTGAGGGACATCTAGAATCACATGCTAATAGGAGGAAATTAACCCCTTCTGACATGTGTCAGTCTATGTGGTAATAACTTTGGAACACTTTTACTTATCCAAGCATTCTGAGACTGTTTATTCGTGACACATTGTACTTCATGTCAGTCATAAATTGAGTCAATATATTTCATCTTTATTTCTCAAAAATCCAAAATTTACCAGAAGGAAACAGAAGGAAAGGAGTGCCGTATGGTTTTTGGAAGGCAGATTTTGCTGGACTGGTTTTTAGATACCATGTCCCATTTGAAGCCCCCCTGATCCACCTCTACAGTAGAAACTACCAAAAAGTGACCCCATATTGGTGACAGTTTTATTGATACTAATTTGGGGTACATATGATTTTTGATCGCTCTATATTACACTTTTTGTGAGGCAAGGTAAGCAAAACATGGCTGTTCTGGCACAGTTTTTATTTTTTGTTTTTTACAATGTTCATCTGACAGGTTAGATCATGTGCTATTATTATAGAGCAAGTTGCTACAGGCATGACAATATCAAATATGTCTACTTTTTTGTTTCAGTTTTACATAAAAAAGCATTTTTGAAAAAATATTATGTTTTTGTGTCTCCATTTTCTGGAACAATGTTCAAAAAAATGGGTAGAAGCAGCACAGCTGTACCTGCTTGCAGGTTTCCAGTATCCAGTTTTTAAACTATTCTCCTCCAATAGGGATGTCGGGTGCACGCAGAGATCAGGTCCTGGCTTCAAGGTCCCGCATCAACAAAAAATATGGTAGTAATCCGCAGCACTCCATTAGTCAAAGCCAATCTTGTATTTATTATAAATCCATAATAGCAAATTACAGCATAGTAGTGACGTTTCGGCTCAACTGAGCCTTTTTCAAGCCTTGAAAAAGGCTCAGTTGAGCCGAAACGTCGCTACTATGCTGTAATTTGCTATTATGGATTTATAATAAATACAAGATTGGCTTTGACTAATGGAGTACTGCGGATTACTACCATATGTTTTCCATTTTCTGGAAGTCATATTTTTTTTATTTTTCTACCAATCGTCTTGTGCAGAGGCTAATTTTTTGATGGAAGAGTTCATGTTTTTATTGGGGTACAATTTTTAGGGTACATATAATTTCTTTGATCATTCAATTTTACACTTTTTGGGGCAATATGAGCAAAAAACTGGTTGTTTTGGAACAGTATTTATTTTTTATCATGTGATATTTTTAGAGAGCAGGTCGTTATGGACATGGCAATACCTATTATGTATACGTTTTACACAATAAAAGCTTTTTTGAAAGAAAAAAAATGTTTTAGTGTCTCCATTTTTGGAAACCCATATTTTTTTATTTTTTTGGTGATTGTCTTATGTAGGGGCTGTTTTTTTGCAGGATGAGGTGACAGTTTGATTGGTACTATTTTGGGGTACATATGACTAGAGATGAGCAAAGAGAGCTTCGTTTTGCTAAAAAATTCATTATAATACTGTACGAAGATTTGTCTCCGTATAATATTAGTATGTATGGGCTCTGATGAGACTAAGTAAGTTATTCACAAAGTTGTGCTAGACTTCGTTGATTAATTTCGGTCATTGATTTTTACAGTGAAAAACCACTTCAAAACTTGGAACCGAACTCAGCTTCAATTCTGATTGGTACCTTGGAACTGAAGCCGAGTTATGACAGGCTTTGTGAATAACAGACATTACCTAATCGCTTAGAGAAGCAATTTCAGATGTAGCATCTGAAGTTGCTTCGCTCTTCTCTAATCATCACCTTACATCACTTTCTGTGATTTAAGGTGACAAAAAATGTCTTTTTGGCACAGTTTTTATTTTCTTTTTTACAGCGTTCAACTGAGGGATTAGGTCATGTGATACTTTTATGGAGCTGGTTGTTACAGACGTGGCGATACCTAATATGTCTATATATGTTTTTTTAATTTCACTTTAACACAATAAAAGCATTTTTGAAACAAAAAAAATCCTATTTTAGTGTCTCTATTTTCTGAAAGCCATATATTTTTTTATTTTTTCGCCGATTGTCTTATGTAAGGGCTCATTTTTTGCGAAATTTTTTACGGTGTTTATCTTATGGGGTAGATTATGTGATATTTTTATAGATGCAGCAATATCCAATATGTGTGTTTTTTCTTGTTTACTTTACTTTTGTCCCACTCTGGGACTTCGACTTTTGGGGGTCTGATCCCCTCTACAATACATCTGTATTGTAATGCATTGCGTGGGGCTGGATCTCCCAAGCTTCCGTAGAATAGGGAATAGTAGCTGCTTGGCGCAATGACAACGGTATATGATGAATAGATCTTCTTTATTAAAAGATCAGCATACAAACAATGTGTTTCAGGGATACTCCAGTCCCCTTCTTCAGGTTAGGCTTGCTGAGTAAAAAGTACATACATGAGGTTTAAATACATGTGAAAAAACTGCCCAAAAGATGCACAAGGGGGCTGTTCCAAATGGATGAACACACCCCCAGGTTTCTCTTGGTGGTGTCACAATGTAAAAACATTTGAACATAAAAAACATGTATGAATAGAAGAAAGCGGTTTCTACCGTATTTCACCAATTGACAGATTTACTCTATTGATAAAATATTTAAAAAATGCGTTGAATCACGGTTACAGTGTGGTCACGTGATCGCTAGCCCCACGATCACGTGACCTGTTGCTAGGGAGCGAGGGCGTATGGGGGAGGTGCCCGGTGTGCGCAGCAACAAACTTAATGATCACCTGCCACGCAAGGGAAGCAGGGATTGTATTACTGGAGCACACAACAGCCAAGAGAATTAATTCTCAAAAGTATTAGGTTTATAAATAACACATAACGTGTTCCTATTCCACTGGTCTTAATTTTAAGGAAAACGATGTGTATGAAATTGGTGGGCACACTCCTAATCTGGATTCTTTTTTTATTTTTTTTTAAAATTATGATGTTTTATATTCTTATACTGTAAATACTGTATCACCTTATTTTAAAATAAATACATTTATTAGTTAAAAATAAAAATAACATATATAAATGTATAATAGGATCCTATTAAAAATGAATAAAATAGATAAAATAGATAGTCCAAAGATTGAAAAAAATGAAAAAAGTGATGAAAAAAATAGTAAAAAATAGAAAAAATTAAGAAAAAATAGTAAAAAATTAATAATCCGAAAATAGTCCCAATTTATGGTAATCCTTGGATGTTAATCTTCTATTGATTTGTATCAGTTTGACAACATAATTCAACTGTTGACAGTTATCTTCATATAATATAGGGGTGCCGATGTTTGTTGCTGCACTGATGTACTTATTATAGTAATGCCAATATTTATTATAGCGCTGATAGACTTATCAGTGATGTCTTCTGGGTAATATATATGTCACAGTAATATAATAGTTGGTTTTCACTCCAGAAGTTACATAGTACAGTGTTACTCCAGAAATTATTTCAAGTGCTGGCAATACTTCAATGCTGACAATATATAGATACTTCAATATCAGTATTACTTAATTTCTATTGGCATGTACGTTACCCATCCCCGGCAGTGTTGAAGATTCTTTGAGAACAGACTTGCGGTGTAAGTCGGCCTCCCGTTCCTTCAGTGGGGCTTGGTGAGTTGAAGCGGCTTTTAGCGTGGCGTCCCACGTGGCCGCCTGGCGGTTCTTTCAGCAATGGAGTGAAGTGCTTCGCTTTGAGATAAATAGTATGTTATAACAGTCTCTTTGCTGCAATAGATGTTCTCTATTTGAATTAGCTACAATGTAGTTTTTTTGGCCGCAATGTATAATTTTCTTAGCGGCATGTAATTTTTCAGAAGATAGAGAACGCTATATTCTGGATATCCAGGTCAAGGTCTATTCTTTTACCAAATGCGTTTCAGGGCTGTGGTTAGATGCCCCTTCCTCAGTGGTTACAAGACCTCTGTATTGAATGCCCTTATATAGGGTGTTACGATATATGTTGGCGCTATACAAAATCCGGATTGGATTGACTGTCTATGTTGATTTAGTTCACTATAGTTGGATCCTTGAATCATTTACTCATATCCCATGGATAATATTTAGATAAAATATAATGAAATATGATACAATGTGACAATCAATATAGGTCATAGACAAGAATAATTAGTTTGTTTACCGTATATAAGTAATAGGTATACAGATAGGTATAAAAATATAAATAGGTATAAGCATATGAAGCATATATATATATATATATAAGAAATGTATCCATAAGAATATGGAAATAAATAAAGATATGTAATGGATGTATCCATAATGTATATGTGTGGTTATAGATGATTCACTATTGTGTTGATATATGTTTGTATTTTGTTTACTATTATTGTTGTTCATTTGTTTTTGAATAAGTTTGTTTTTTATTTTTTTCTGATGTTTCTTGGTGTTTTATTCTTTTTTAGATGGCTGATTCCATACTGGTAAGTAGTTCTATTTTCAAATTTTGTAATTCTATTTTCAGATTTTCAGATTTTGTAGAAGAGAGGGGTGGGGGCCCCCCAGGGAGGAGAGATCAGAGTGCTGGGATAATACAGCCTGACTCTGATGTCTCGTCTCCGAAAGGCACCCATCCCGTTGTCTACTGGACATTATAGAAATCCGAATATTTCCAGTTCTGCATTGAGTCCTCCTGGGGTAAGTGTGTTAAATTCAAATATTCTTCTTGATTCAATCCTTGACATATGTTTAATATGGTTTCCTCCTCTCCACTGTTTATGTACCTTCTCCAGTGCGGTGTATATGAGTCCTGTGGGGTCTTGATTGTGGTAATCCTTAAAGTGTTTGGATACTGTATGTAGCTCATATCCCTTTCTGATATTATTAATATGTTCTGCGATACGGGTTTTAAATGTTCTTTTCATACGGCCTATGTATTGTTTTTTACATGTACATTGTAATAAGTATATTACATCCGTTGTATTACAGGTGATACATTCCTTGATAGTGTGTTTATATGTATTTTGCGTGGAGGTTACTTCCGTTGTTTTTTTTGGAAATTTAGTTGTTTTGCAGTTGCTGCAAATACCACAGCGGAAAAAACCTGGTATTGTTAGCCATATTTTTTTGGATTTTGTTTGGGTTTGTTTTATTGTTGGTGCAATTTTAATACTTAAATTCTCTGCCCTAGTATATGTAATCTGTGGTTTATTTGGAATTAGTGTGCCTATTGTTTTGTCTTGATTTAGTATTTGCCAATGTTTATGTATAATTTTTTCTACTATTTTGTATTGTGTATTAAATGGCAATATGATCCTGAATTGGTTTTCTTGTGTCTTTTGTTTCTTATCAGTTTTGAAGAAGATTTCCCTATCCATCTGTTTCACTTTTTGTAATGATGTTTCGAGTAAATGGTTTGGATAATCTTTTTTCTTGAATTGTTCACTCAGTTTATCTGCTTCTTCTTCAAATGTTTTATACTCTGAACAGTTTCTTTTTAGGCGTCTAAATTGGTTTATTGGCACATTCAGCAGCCATCTTGGCAGATGGCAGCTGGTAAAAAGAATGTAGCTGTTTCTCATCACCTCCTTTTGATAGGTACTACATATTAGATGATCATCTTGTATCTTTATACATAAATCTAAAAATTCAATCTGTGTATCATATAATTTGATGGTGAATGTCAAGTTATATTTGTTATTATTGAGATTGTGAATAAATTGGTTTAGTTCATCTATAGAGTCTTTCCATAAGAATATGATATCATCAATAAATCTTCGCCAGAGGACCAGACTCGCCCCCAGTACTGGTTTGATGGTATCTTCCTCCCACTGGGCCATGAATAAATTTGCATAACTCGGGGCGAATCTGGTCCCCATAGCGGTCCCTTGTGTTTGAATGTAGTAATTTGAATTATACAAAAAATAATTATGTGTTAGAATGTAGTTTATGCCTTCCACAACGAATTGGCCCCCACCCCTCTCTTCTACAAAATCTGAAAATCTGAAAATAGAATTACAAAATTTGAAAATAGAACTACTTACCAGTATGGAATCAGCCATCTAAAAAAGAATAAAACACCAAGAAACATCAGAAAAAAATAAAAAACAAACTTATTCAAAAACAAATGAACAACAATAATAGTAAACAAAATACAAACATATATCAACACAATAGTGAATCATCTATAACCACACATATACATTATGGATACATCCATTACATATCTTTATTTATTTCCATATTCTTATGGATACATTTCTTATATATATATATGCTTCATATGCTTATACCTATTTATATTTTTATACCTATCTGTATACCTATTACTTATATAAACAAACTAATTATTCTTGCCTATGACCTATATTGATTGTCACATTGTATCATATTTCATTATATTTTATCTAAATATTATCCATGGGATATGAGTAAATGATTCAAGGAATATCCAACTATAGTGAACTAAATCAACATAGACAGTCAATCCAATCCGGATTTTGTATAGCGCCAACATATATCGTAACACCCTATATAAGGGCATTCAATACAGAGGTCTTGTAACCACTGAGGAAGGGGCATCTAACCACAGCCCTGAAACGCGTTTGGTAAAAGAATAGACCTCGACCTGGATATCCAGAATATAGCGTTCTCTATCTTCTGAAAAATTACATGCCGCTAAGAAAATTATACATTGCGGCCAAAAAAACTACATTGTAGCTAATTCAAATAGAGAACATCTATTGCAGCAAAGAGACTGTTATAACATACTATTTATCTCAAAGCGAAGCACTTCACTCCATTGCTGAAAGAACCGCCAGGCGGCCACGTGGGACGCCACACTAAAAGCCGCTTCAACTCACCAAGCCCCACTGAAGGAACGGGAGGCCGACTTACACCGCAAGTCTGTTCTCAAAGAATCTTCAACACTGCCGGGGATGGGTAACGTACATGCCAATAGAAATTAAGTAATACTGATATTGAAGTATCTATATATTGTCAGCATTGAAGTATCGCCAGCACTTGAAATAATTTCTGGAGTAACACTGTACTATGTAACTTCTGGAGTGAAAACCAACTATTATATTACTGTGACATATATATTACCCAGAAGACATCACTGATAAGTCTATCAGCGCTATAATAAATATTGGCATTACTATAATAAGTACATCAGTGCAGCAACAAACATCGGCACCCCTATATTATATGAAGATAACTGTCAACAGTTGAATTATGTTGTCAAACTGATACAAATCAATAGAAGATTAACATCCAAGGATTACCATAAATTGGGACTATTTTCGGATTATTAATTTTTTACTATTTTTTCTTAATTTTTTCTATTTTTTACTATTTTTTTCATCACTTTTTTCATTTTTTTCAATCTTTGGACTATCTATTTTATCTATTTTATTCATTTTTAATAGGATCCTATTATACATTTATATATGTTATTTTTATTTTTAACTAATAAATGTATTTATTTTAAAATAAGGTGATACAGTATTTACAGTATAAGAATATAAAACATCATAATTTTTAAAAAAAATAAAAAAAGAATCCAGATTAGGAGTGTGCCCACCAATTTCATACACATCGTTTTCCTTAAAATTAAGACCAGAGGTACAGTCTTATTGGTTAGGAGCACCTCCATTAATCCATATACCTATCCAGTGAGCTACTACACAATTATATATTATCTGTGTTCCTATTCCAGTACCAATTCTTCAGACAGGTATGGGGCATTGCCATGGGCATGAGGTTTGCCCCTAGTTTTGCAAACCTTTTCATGGGAATATTTGAGGACATATATATTTATAAATCAAATTTTGGATGCAAAATATTTTCTATTGTCACTATATTGACGATCTCATTTTCATTTGGAATGAGGATAACGGAACACTAAAAGAGTTAATTTCACATCTAAATACTACCAATTGGGGTATCTCATTTACAGGTATGTACAATAATCTAAAAATTTAATATTTTGGATCTGGAGATTTACTCTCAAGAAAACAGTATTTTGAACCACATTTTAAGAAAGTAGACAGAAATCTTGATTTTACCAGTATGCATTACAAAAAACGGAAACGCAATATTCTATTTAGCCAATTTAAGAGAATTAGACGCAAATGTACTCTAGAGAAGGACTTCTACCAACAAAGTAAGATCTTATCTTCTAGGTTTAAGGATAAAGGATACCCCAGTAGTATAGTTAACGATGCATGGAAACAAGCCACAGGACTGACACAATTAGAGTGCCTGCTTCCCAAGCCAAAACACACACCTAGAGAAACCACCTTTAGTTGTAACTTCGTCACTACCTACAATATCAACCACAACACGGTCAAACATATTCTATCAAAACATTGGTATCTGCTAAGAAAATACCTGATTCTGAGCAAAATTATCCAGACTGCACCACGTCTTACTTTTTGAAGAGCTCAGACTCTTAAGAATATCCTAGCTCCTAGTAAACTAAGGAATCTAAAGAACACTGAAAAAGGTCCCTATATTGCTGACCCTAGGGGACTACAAAAAATGGGAAGTAAGAAATGTGGACAATCCAGGTGTTTGTGCTGCAAAACCATCTGCCAAGCAACCAAATTCCAAAACAAACGCAATGGAGAGTCCTTCCCAATCATGAGTATTTTAGATTGAAATTCCTCCTACGTAATCTTTATTATGGAGTGCCCCGTGGCCTACAATATGTAGGGCGTACAATATAATCCCTATGTAACGGCCTCAACAAACATAGATCCAATGTAAAAAAGAAGTATATGAAACATAGTGTCTGTAGAGATTCCACCGACCAAGGCCATTCACACAAAATGACCACGTGACGGACGTTTTTTTAATGGCCGTCACACGGCCATTTTCAGAACGATTGCAGTCTATGGGTCTATTCAAATGGCCATTTTTTAATGGCCAGAGAATAATGGATCTCCAATAATAGGACATGTTCTATTTTGGCCATTTTGATTGTTTCTGTTTTTAATGTCCGTTTAGACAGAAGTGCACCCATCTAACAACCATTAAAAATGTGTACACTTGAAAAAAATTTGTACACTGTAAAAAAACAAAAAAACAAAACTCATCTCTCCACAGGGACACGCGGGCACACTTACTCTTGCTCCAGACTGGAGGCAGCAGGACCTGATATGACCTCACATGATCACGCTGGGAGTGTAAGGTCCTGCTGCCTCCAGCACAAAGCAAGAGCAAGTGTGGATGTCTGTGGTGAGGTAAGTATATGTATAAAGAATTTTAAAAAATATTAACAATAGATAATGTTCTACCAGACAAATAGAAAACCTTCAAACAGTTTAACCGTGACATAAAAATGCACAAAAATATATTGTTTTTTAAGAGATGCTATTCTGGAGTACCTCAATGAAAATAAGCAAATAACGCCATATCAGCATGGCTTCATGAGAGATCGGTGATGTCAAACTAATTTAATCGTATATCTGGACTTCTCCAAAGCATTTGACACTGTACCACATAAAATGTTAGTATATAAAATGAGAATGCTTGGACTGGGAGAAAATGTCTGTTTGTGGGTAAGTAACTGGCTCAGTGATAGAAAACAGAGGGTGGTTATTACTCACACGTACTCAGATTGGGTCACTGTCACTAGTGGGGTACCACAGGGGTCAGTATTGGGCCCTATTCTCTTCAATATATTTATTAATGATCCGGAAGAAGGCTTACACAGTAAAATATCAATTTTTGCAGATGACACTAAACTGTGTAAAGTAATTAACACAGAAGATGACAGTACACTACTACAGATGGATCTGGATGGATTGGAGGCTTGGGCAGAGAGGTGGCAGATGAGGTTTAACACTGACAAATGTAAGGTTATGCATATGGGAAGGAATAATGCAAGTACATACTAAATGGTAAAATATTGGGTAACACTGACATGGAAAAGGACCTAGGAAATGTCAGGCAGCTGCTTCCAAGGCCAATAAGATAATGGGTTGCATTAAAAGGGGCATAGATGCCCGTGATGAGAACATAGCCTGCCACTTTACAAATCACTAAAGGGCAACCAAAGTAATAACTGGAATGGGTGGACTTTAGTATCCTGAAAGATTATCAAAATTAGGGTTATTCACTTTTGAAAAAAGACTACTGAGGAGAGATCTAATAACTATGTATACATATATCAGAGGTCAGTACAGAGATCTCTCCCATGATCTATTTATCCCCAGGACTGTGATGAGGGGACATCCTCTGCGTCTGGAGGAAAGAAGGTTTGTACACAAACATAGAAGAGGATTCTTTACGGTAAGAGCAGTGAGACTTTGGAACTCTCTGCCAGAGGAGGTGGTGATGGTAAGTTCACTAAAAGAGTTCAAGAGGGGCTTGGATGTATTTCTGGAGTGTAATAATAGTACAGGCAATAACTACTAGAGATGGGTTGTTGAACCAGGGAGTTATTCTGATTGCCTGATTGGAGTTGGGAAGGAAACACTTTCCTCTAAGTGAGAAAAATTGGCTTCTATCGCAGTGGAGTTTTTTGCCTTCCTCTGGATCAACTTGTAGGATAACAGGCCGAACTGGATGGACAGATGTCTTTTTTTCAGCCTTATAAACTATGTTACTATATTATGTTATTAACAATTACTATACAATCAACAGAAAAATAGAGAAAGACAACGTATGGATGAGTATCAGCAGAAGGGCATGTATAGAAAAACATTTTGCACTTTGCTTATTGTTTACAACAGGTTATAATTTGTAGTAGATGATATATCTACTACACATTATAACTAGAGATGAGCGAGCACTAAAATGCTCGGGTGCTCGTTATTCGAGTCGAACTTTTCCCGATGCTCGGGTGCTCGTTTCGAGTAACAAACCCCATTGAAGTCAATGAAAGACTCAAGCATTTTTTGCAGGGGACCAAGGCTCTGCCTAGGGAAGGCTGGGTGAAAACCTGGAAACCTCAGAAAATGATGGAAACACCACGGAAATGGACAGGAAACAGCAGGGACAGCATGCATGGATGCCTCTGAGGCTGCCTAATCCCACCATTACCCCAAATTCTCAGGCAACAGCCTGGTGGTTATCCTCATGGCAATTGTGCTCACCCAGACCAAGAAAGGCGATGCAAATACCCATCACATGTTAGGGAAGCACCCAACTAGGTGCAACGAAGGTCCATCACCGCCTGCAGGTGACACCACTGCTCATGCTGGCACTGCAGCTGAAATCAAGTTTAGTATCTGTTCTTATCAGTTGCTGTGGCTGCTGGTGGTATAGTGGTGAGCATAGCTACTTCCCAAGCAGTTGATTCCCGTCTTTTGCAGGAGGCAATTAAAAGAAGATCTAAAAAAAATCAGTACAATATCTAATACGTCCCCCTACCCGAGTAAATTGTTTGGAGAGAGGGCCTGTAGGTGGGGGAGGGAAGGAGGTTTCGCTGGAAGAGCCAGAGGAGTGCCCCCTGGGCTAGCGTGTGTGGTGGTGACAACAGCCGGAATGGATTTTGAAAAACTGTTGCATCAACCGGTGCGGTATCGATTCTTCTCAGTTTAATACCGTATACGTCCCCTATCTTGGGACCTTATATTTTATGGATTTTTCGACCACGGAAAACGGAAAAAGAGCTTGCTCTGGCCAGGGGAGTGTCTTTCCCACTGCAGCTAAGGGGACGTGTCCATGCTCTGCCTATCACAGGTCAGGAGGGAAATAAAAGAAGAACCAAACAAAAATCTGTACAATATCTAAGACGTCCCCTATCCGGGTAAATTGTTTGTAGAGAGGGCCTGCAGGTGGGGGGCAGGCTGGGGGGAAGGAGGTTTCGCTGGAAGAGCCAGAGGAGTGCCCCCTGGGCTAGCGTGTGTGGTGGTGACAACAGCCGGGTGTAGTTAGAATGACGACGCAGGACCCCAACTTAAAAATTTAGCATCAACCGGTACAGTCGTAAATTATGAGATTGATCAAGTGTGGTAGGTCTTCTATGTATACTACTCAGTTTAATACCGTATATGGCAGCTATCCGTAAAAATAGTTTGTAGAGAGAGAGAGAAAGATAGGACAAAGAAGTAAATTGTTTGGAGAGAGGGCCTGTAGGTGGGGGGCAGGCTGGGGGGAAGGAGGTTTCGCTGGAAGAGCCAGAGGAATGCCCCCTGGGCTAGCGTGTGTGGTGGTGACAACAGCCGGGTGTAGTTAGAATGACGACACAGGACCCCAACTTAAAAATTTAGCATCAACTGGTACAGTCGTAAATTATGAGATTGATCAAGTG
>ONZH01002840.1:0-39890 GCA_900303285.1 Rhinella marina
CTATCATGTGTGATACTGTCCTGGCCCCTGAGCTGTGTATCTAATCCTATCCTATGTGATACCTGTCGGAAGAGTTGTGTATCTAATTCGATCATATGTAATACTGTCTGCAGATTTGTGTATCTAAGCTTATCATGTGTGATACTGTCTGCTGAGCTGCATATCTAATCCCATCATGTGTGATACTGTTTGCTGAACTCTTTATCTAATCCTATTCTGGGTGAAAGCATCTGCTAAGTTTTGTATCTAATCCTATCATGTGTGATACTGTCTGCTGAACTGTGTATCTAATCCTATCATGTGTGATACTGTTTGCAGAGTTGTGTATCTAATCCTATTCTGGGTGACAGTGTCTGCTAAACTGCGTATCTAATCCTATCCTAAGAGTTGCGTATCTAAGCCTATTGTGTATGATACTGCCTGCTAAGTTGTGTATATAATCCTATCATGTGTGATACTGCCTGCTAAGATGGGTATCTAATCCTATCATGTGTGATACTGCCTGCTAAGATGGATATCTAATTCTATCATGTGTGATACTGTCTGCTAAACTGCGTATCTAATCCTATCATGTGTGATACTGTCTGCTTAACTGTGTATCTAATCTTATTCTGGGCGACAGCGTCTGCTAAGCTGTGTATCTAATCCTGTCATGTGTGATACTATCTACATAGTTGTATATCTAAGCCTTTTGTGTATGATACAGTCTGCTGAACTGTGTATCTAATCCTACCTTGTGTGATACTGTCTTCTGAGCTGTGTATCTATTCCTATTATGTGTGATACTGTTTATGAAGTGATTAGATATATGTGTATAGAGTGTGATACTGTGTTCTGAGCTGTGTATCTAATTCTATTAGGTGTGATACTGTCTGCTGAGCTGTGTATCTAATCCTACCTTGTGTGATAGTTTTCTGCTGACCTGTGTATCTAATTCTATTAGGTGTGATACTGTCTTTGAAGCTATTGTATGCATCTTTATAGAGTGTGATACAGATAGAGATAAGGAGCTCTCCTTTTTGTAAATACTGTACACTCAGCCACTGCTCAGATAAGAGAGGTGGGGAGGTGCTCATGTATTTCAGTCCCTGTATTTCCCTGTCTTGTGGATGAGGCCTGATTGCCAGTTAAGTAAGGCCTCTTTCACATTTGCGGCAGCACGGATTCCGCAGGTGAAGGGTGCCGCCGGATTCGTGCTGCCGCATCGACATGTGTGGGGCCGGAACCGCGCTCCGGCCCCACACATGTCACACAGTACATATACACAGACACACACACACAGTACATATACACAGACACACACACATATACACATACGTATACACATAGAAATACACATACATACTTACATGCTCCCGGCAGGTCTCCAGAGCGTAGGAGGAGGAGGACGGCGCGCACATAGGACGATTCCCCACAGCACCCTCTGCTGGGTGCCAGGTGGAATCGTCCTATGTGTGCGCCGTCCTGCTCCTCCTGCGCTGTGGAGACCTGCCAGGAGCATGTAAGTATGTATGTGTATTTCTATGTGTATATGACTGTATGTTTATGTATATGTGTATGTCTATTCTGTATGTCTGTATGTGTGCAGGTGACGGATCCGTTCACCATTGTGTCACACCAAACCGTCCCCATTGACATTCATTGGGGGTCATGACGGATCCGTCTTGGTGCGGATGCCTGGACCGGAGAGCAAACCGCAGCATGCTTTTAGGAGCGCTCCGTTCTCTTCAGTTTAGTTTTGTCCTCATTGACAATGAATGGGGACAAAACTGAAGCGTTTTATTCCGGTATTGAGCCCCTATGACGGAACTCAATACCGGAATTATAAAACGCTAGTGTGAAAGGGGACTAAACGGTGGCTAATTTTAATTTCCCAGGGTTTCTTGTCTCTCTCTTTCTTACAATTCCCTCTAGAGAGGAAGGGTTTTATTGCAGAACAGATCTGGGCAGGAGGTCAGATGGAGGGAGAGATAAGAAGTTCCTTGCTGGGTGCAGGGGTTTTAGGCAGTGCAGGAAAATAGGGGTGATAGTTGTGGGAAGCAGAAACATTGTTTGCATTGAATATTTAGTTACAATTCTGGTATAATATGATTTTGTGCACTTAGAAAGTTTGCATTTTGGATGAAGACCAATGTCTCAGAAGAACTAAAAGCTTACAGTTACACATCTAGGTGTGAACTATAGAGGAGGGACTGTATTTCCCTAATCAGGGACTAATCAAACAACAGCAGGATACAAGGGTGAATAGTCAGGTAATAAAGACACAGGGAATGGAGACTGGACCATTGACATAAGCAGTAAATATGAGGCCTGGACACTTAGATGATAGGACAGTTGTGAGAAGCTACAGTATAACGCTGAATGCTAATATACCAGGAGCCAAAGCCAGAAGTATAAATCCTTCCTTTCTAGTTCTAAGGCTACTTTCACACTAGCGTTATTGTTTTCCGGTATTGAGTTCCGTCATAGGGGCTCAATATCGGAAAAAAAACGCTTCAGTTTTGTCCCCATTCATTGTCAATGGGGACAAAACTGAACTGAAGAGAACGGAGCGCTCCAAAATACATTCCATTCAGTTTAGTTGCGTCCGTAGGCCCGAGAGCAAACCGCAACAGGTTGTATTTTGCTTTCCATCCTGGGGACCCGTAGCAAAACGTCATGACCCACAATGTAGGTCAATGGGGACGGATCCGTTCTGTCTGACACAATAGAAACCGGATCTGTCCTCCATTGACTTTCAATGGAGTTAATGACGGATCAGTCCCAGCAATGTTACAGATAATACAACTGGATCCGTTCATACAGATGCAAACGGTTGTATTATCAGTAACGGAAGCGTTATTGCTGAACCCTGCCGGATCCAGCAATAACGCCAGTGTGAAAGAAGCCTAATTCCTTTCCAATCCATTTCTGTTGGCAGGTCTACTTCAAATCCTCATCCAGAAAACTTTGTGTATTTAGCCTTAGTGTATTCACATGACCATATTTTTGGTCTGCATCCGATACACATTTTTTGAGGACCCATTCATTTCAATGGGGGCAAAAAGATGTGGACAACACCATGTGCTGCCTGAATCTGAATGTCTGCTCCACGATCCCACCAAAAATATAGAACCTGTTCTCTTCTGGTCTGATTTGCAGGGGGGACTTCTCCATTGGCAATAAAGGGTGGGCAATATATATTTATTGACAATACATGCAATATGAGGAGGGAGGTCGTAAGAGGATTATATACTGGCACTACAGATTTATAAGGTCTGAAATAAGGCCAAGGACTAAGCAGGAGTTGATTGATGGGATACTTAAGTTCTGGGATGACGTCCTAACTGTACAACAATGCAACAATTACATTGATCATCTTTATAAAGTCCTTCCATTAGTGATAGAAAAGAAAGGCAATGCCACTGGCATGTAACATTCTGTATTACTAAAGCTTTTCATGGAAGAGTAAGGCTTCATTCACACATCCGTATTTGTGCACATCCTGGAAAACGGTCAGTTTTTTGCGGATCCGTTGTTCCGCAAAAAACTCTGTTTTTCCAGGACATCCGTTACGTTTTCCGTAAAAAAGGATGGATGTATCCATATGTCATAACATATTAACATAGTTTATAAGGCCGAAAAAAGACATCTGTCCATCCAGTTCGGCCTGTTTTCCTACAAGTTGATCCAGAGGAAGGCAAAAAAACCCTGTGAGGTAGAAGCCAATTTTCTTCACTTTAGGGGAAAAAAATCCTTCCTGACTCCAATCAGGCAATCAAAATTACTCCCTGGATCAATGACCCATCTCTAGTAACTATAACCTGTAATATTATTACCCTCCAGAAGTACATCCAGGCCCCTCTTGAACTCTTTTAGTGAACTTACCATCACCACCTCCTCAGGCAGAGAGTTCCATAGTCTCACTGCTCTTACCCTAAAGAATCCTCTTCTATGTTTGTGTACAAACCTTCTTTCCTCCAGACGCAGAGGATGTCCCCTCGTCAAAGTCACAGTCCTGGGGATAAATAGATCATGGGAGAGATCTCTGTACTGACCCCTGATATATTTATACATAGTTATTAGATCTCCACTCCGTCGTCTTTTTTCTAAAGTGAATAAGCCTAATTTTAATAATCTTTCTGGGTACTGTAGTCCACTCATTCTGGTTATTACTTTATTTGCCCTCCTCTGAACCCTCTCCAGCTCTGCTATGTCTGCCTTGTTCACAGGAGCCCAGAACTGTACACAGTACTCCACGTGTGGTCTGACTAGTGATTTGTAAAGTGACAGGACTATGTTCTCATCATGGGCATCTATGCATCTTTTGATGCAACCCATTATCTTATTGGCCTTGGCAGCAGCTGTCTGACACTGGTTTCTACAGCTTAGTTTGCTGTTCACTAAAATTCCTAGGTCCTTTTTAATGTCAGAGTTAACTAATATTTTAGCATTTAGTATGTACTGTCATGAAGGATGAATAACATCTGTACCTTTTCTTTTTTTTTCTCCCCTCCTGGAATGGAATCCGCAAATACGGATGACATGCGGATGCCTCTCCGCATGTCTTCCGCATTTTTTGCGGATCCATAGACTTTCATTGTGCTACGGACCACAATTCGGGAGAAAAGTAGGACAGGAGGATTTCTTTATGCGGACAGTCGGAATGGACACACGGATGCGGACACCACACGGTCCGCATTTTTTCGGGACCCATTGAAATGAATGGATCCGCATCCTATCCGCATAATTGCCCGCAATTGCGGAAACGGATGCGGAAAGGATGCGGACACATTATACGGACGTGTGAATGAGGCCTAAAGGGCAGCCCTAGATCCATGCTGTGGTTCTGGACTACAGCTGCCCGATGGTAATTCATTAGGATTGGGATATGTTGTAAATAAAAATGGTGCAATTGTTATTTTCTGCATTAAACCCATAATTAAAGTTTGTTCAAATTAAACCCTGAATCAGGAGTACTCAAGTATTTTTTCTAAAAGTCCACAGACCTGGGTCTGCCAAAATAATTTAAAATGTAAGGGGGACAAAACCAGTGGCACCAGTGCTCTGTGGAAAGTTTTTTTTTTTTTCTAAAAATAAGCTCCGCCTCAGGGACTGAAAACAATAAACATGTTTTGTGCTATATTTTCCATTAGCAACATGAATGGGCTTCTATAACTTAGGCTACTTTCACACTAGTGTTTTATAATTCTGGTATTGAGTTCGTCATAGGGGCTTAAAGGGGTTGTCCGAGTTATGAAAAAAAAATATAGCATTGTAAATCTGATGGGCAGCAATATATAACTAAGTTAAGCAAGTTTTAGGCAAAAAAAATCCATATTTCCTAATTTCCCTGGTTCTCTTCTGGCCTTTGTTTACATGCAATAACAACAATCTCAGCCCCTCCCCCCTCTCTGCAAAGGCAGTGAATACAAGTGCTGAGTGACATGTCTGCCTGCTGGACTACTCAGCAGCATGTTGTATGTGTAGGACTACAAGTCCCAGCTGTACAATGACACTGCTGATACACACAGGAAATTCTCCCTACCTGTTCTTGTACAATACAATTCCTCTGCAGCTCCTGTGCCCAGCATTTGTCTCCTCTCACTGCTGCAGCTACTGTTTGTTGTAAAGTAAAGTCTTGAGCCCTCAGTGTGTTCTGGCTAAAGGGGTTAATGTTTTATCTGAAGGAATCCAGGGAGAGCAGATAGCAGCCCGGCAAAGAAAGGGGGCGTGGCCAGTGACGTCTCGTGTACAGGCTGTTATCTGAACTCTGAGGCTTGTGCACAAAACATCACAGACCAGGGAGATAAGGTGACATCACAGGTCATGTGACCCTCAGTCAACTCTGAGAAACCAGCAGCTTTAGAAACACAAAGTATATGGGAAAGTTGTTATACCTGACAAGTTAGAAACATATAAAGAAATAAAAAATAACTCGGACAACCCCTTTAATACCGGAATAAAACGCTTCAGTTTTGTCCCCATTCATTGTCAATGGGGACAAAACTGAACTGAAGACAACGGAATGCTCCTAAAAGCATTCCATTCCATCTTCAGACCGGAGAGCAAACCGCACCACAAAACCGTACAGTATGTTCACAAAGGAGAGCTCCTTATCTCTATCTGTATCACACTCTATAGAGATAAACACAATAGCTTCAAAGACAGTATCACATCTAATAGAATTAGATACACAGCTCAGCAGAAAACTATCACACAAGGTAGAATTAGATACACAGCTCAGCAGACAGTATCACACCTAATAGAATTAGATACACAGCTCAGCAGACAGTATCACACGCTATACACATACATCTAATCGCTTCATAGACAGTATCACACATAATAGGAATAGATACACAACTTAGCAGGCAGTATCATACACAATAGGCTTAGATATACAACTTTGCAGATAGTATCACACATGATAGGATTAGATACACAGCTTAGCAGACGCTGTCGCCCAGAATAGGATTAGATACAGAGTTCAGCAAACAGTATCACACATGATAGGATTAGATACGCAGTTTACCAGACAGTATCACACATGATAGGATTAGATACATAGATATGCAGGCAGTATCACACAAGATAGGATTAGATACCCATCTTAGCAGACAGTATCACACATGATAGGATTAGATACCCATCTTAGCAGACAGTATCACACATGATAGGATTAGATACACAGTTTAGCAGACACTGTCACCCAGAATAGGATTAGATGCACAGTTCAGCAGACAGTATCACACATGATAGGATTAGATACCCATCTTAGCAGACAGTATCACACATGATAGGATTAGATACACAACTTAGTAGGCAGTATCATACACAATAGGCTTAGGTACGCAACTCTGTAGATAGTATCACACATGATAGGATTGGATACACAACTCTGCAAACAGTATCACACATGATAGGATTAGATACACAGCTTAGCAGACGCTGTCGCCCAAAATAGGATTAGATACACAGCTCAGCAGACAGTATTACACAAGGTGGGATTAGATACGCATCTAAGCAGACAGTATCACACAAAGTAGGATTAGATACACAGCTCAGTGGACAGTGTCACACAAGGTAGGATTAGATATGCAGCTAAGCAGACAGTATCACACAGGTTAGGATTAGATACACAACTCTGCAGAAAGTATTACATATGATCGACTTAGATACACAACTCTGCAGACAGTATTACATATGATAGGATTAGATACACAGCTCGACAGACAGTATCACACAGGATAGGATTAGATACACGATCCTGAAGACAGTATCACATATGATAGGATTACATACACTGGTAAGCAGACAGTATCACACATGACAGGTTTAGATACACAACTCTTCATGCAGTATCATACACAATAGGCTTAGATGTACGACACTGTAGACAGTATTACTTAAGATAGGATTAGATACACAGTCCAGCTGGCGATAACACACATAATGTTTGGATACTCTGTTTAGTTTTCCTTTTTGCTCATGTGTTTGACTTTAGCACATTAAATATTCTCAATAGATCTCACCACATTTAGCTTGGTCTGCCGATAAATATCTCACATCTGAGGCCAGCTACTCCAAACAAAAGAAAAAGCAGCTGAGCAATCAGCTAAATGTGGAGCACTCACCGCCCAGTAGTTGTGACATGTATTGCAGTTTTTTAGAGTTTAATTATAATCTCGCAATATCATGATGTTTTGCTGTCAGGACAAAATTGACACCACTCTGAGTTTGGAGATAAGTTAAGTGTGGACGCATCTGTAGTTTTTAATCTTAAAAAGTATAACAAATTCAACGGTGCAGTGTGGTTTCAAACACGCTGTTTATTAACATCATCAGCCATGCATTTACTCATAGCAATATACATCACTGTCAATCTGACATTATTTACTATTGCTGACTTTGTGTTAAAGAGCTTCAAAGGGGAATGACGGACAGAGAAAGAGAGAGAAACATTTAAAAAAAAAATAAAAAAAGAAAGACAGGAGAGAAAAAAATGAGTCCTAGGGGACCTCAGAATGTTATACACAAAAATTTTTTAGGCTAATTGGACTACTTTCGATTTGTATAGAATCAATTCGAACCCAAATTGAATTTTCTGACCTATTTGTTAGGATCAGTTCTGAAATTAATTTCAAGAAATTTGCTCATCTCTAATATTATGTATTGCTATTTGGTGGCAAAATAATATCTCAATAGAGGTGTATCATCATCAAACTTTACACCCTTTTTAAATAACTATTTTAATAAATAACAATTTTTTCACAGTTGGTATTCAACTTGATGACAAGATACCAGTAGTATCACAATCATTAGTGTGAAAACAAGGCATAAAAAGTGTTAAGTTTCAAAATGCACTAAAATTCTGGTGCAAATTCAGTAGTAAATTTGCCCCAGTTTGTTCCGGTTCCTGTCAAAGAACAAACACTCAGACACTGGAGACATTGCTGAAACCTTGAGGAAGTGAGTAAGTCACAGGACACCAAATATTATCTATGCCACTATGACAGAGAAACAAGCAATAACCCTTTTTCTACCTTACACCTCCAGACAAGCCAGCATTACCCCTTTCTTTAGACCACCAGGGAAGCAAGCACTGAAACAGCAGACCACCCAAGCAGTCTTAAATTGGTCTAAAACCATATCCTTTTTTGTGTTGTCTAAAATTCAGTGCATATTACATTTTAAGACATTGTAGTCCAAAGACTATGGTATGATTTATCAGCCATTCAGTTCCACACTGTTTACATTACAAATGGAATTAACTAATTTGCAAACACTAATCCAAAAGATAAATATTGTAATAAGATGAAACTGATGGTCTCATTTAATAAGTGTTCAATTGCTTCGTAACCAGCATATAGTACACTGACTGTATATATTGTCCCCATAAGGGTGCCTTCAACAGATTTAGTTGCAGAAAATTTCTGTAACTGAAAATTAGCTCCATTCACATTAATGGGACTTGCAGAAAATCATGTCCTTACCGCCAAAATAACTCCTTTTAGATGAATGGAACTGATTTTCAGCCACAGAAAATTTGTGCAGCAAAATCTGCCACATGTAAGGCACTCTATTGGTCATAAATTTCATTGCTTGGACCAACTGACTTCATACCTGTGAGATGTGTTTTTTATCACCATTGCCATGTTTACAGCGGTTGTGCATGTTGTTGAGGATCAACAACATTAAATGGGAGCCACTGATAGACTTATAGAAGGTGCTATTGTCACCACTGCATATGAAATTGTTCCTCATGAAATAATTTGTCGCAACTCTAAGGAGTCAACATCCTTTAAGATGTTTTACTTAACCTGTCTGACTCCAAAGCACCTGTCTTCATTGGACTCCAGATGAAAAAGATCCTGGACTGCAAAGAATTCCCCAAGAAGCCCATTAGTAAGGAGAGTGAGACTTGAAACATCTTTGCTGCATTGGTTTAGGGCTTCGTGGGCAATCATAAAGCAGAAAACTATGTGGAACTACAGCACTTGAGTCTCATATGAAGAACTTAAGTTCTATAAGCTGCATGTTTTCCCTAAAATGATGATCACCTGGATAACTTCAAGTAGGACATGGGAGAATACTCTAGAGGAGCGAGTAAGGTGATCACTTCCAACAGAATATACCGTATATACTAGATTTGAAATGTTGCTAGAAAGGAAAGTTTAATAAGAACATAATAGAAGACTACAATGGGAACAAATTTGTGATTAATTGAGTTCACTATTCAATCTTTTGTAATCATTTTTGTATAACACATTTTGATTCATATGTTGCAATTTTGTAGCTTTCTCACTAGAAATACACATTACTGGTTATTGTAAAAGTATGAAAGAAATAAGAAATCACTGATCTCCAACAATGAGTATACTCAATGTATACCTTTATGTAATTATATATGGCTCCTAAGTATAATATTCAGTTGTAGGAAGTGAAAGACCCCTACAGCAGGAGGCCTTAGTTAGTAGGTATAACTACAGAAGCACCAGTATTAGGTAGTGAAACAAGAACCATTTAATCGATGAACCACAATTTGACAATAATGCAGTGATTGAATGGGTACTTATCACAAATGCTTTTGTAGTTATAGCTGCTAGCTTAGGCCTCTAGCTCTGGGGGCATTTCACCTCCCACAATTGAATATTATACTTAGGAGCCATATATCATTCATTACATCAAGGTATAAACTGAATATACTTCTTGTTGGAGATCAGTGATTTTTTTCTCACTAAAAATAGGCCAATTTTAAAACAGCTTTGTCCTGGTTACAAAAATAAAGCTAGTGAGGATTAATAGCAATTTCCTATATTGTTTGTTGTAGAGATAAACAAACCTCTTGAAATTTATTTAGTGTCCAATTCTGAGAATTTTTAAACAAATTTGATTTGTGGCCTAATCAATTCTGTGTGAATCATAAGAACTCCAGGTGGCTCAACACGATCTAGAAAGTTGTTAACACACTTACTGGCCGCAGCTAGAGTCCTCATTGCTTCCTTTTGGCGGTCAGACAAACCTCCACCTTTGACCTTATGGCTTGCAAAATGTGATGATATATACAGAATGGAGCAGATTGCAGGATGGGAGACCAGACGCACAGACAATTTCACCAAGATTTGGAGCCCTTGCTGTATTTTTCGTGGCTTTTCAAGCCACGAAAGCATACGCAGCGTCAGGTCATAGTGCGTGCCGGCAGGGAACACAGTGGAGCGGGGAGCCTGAGGACACCGGCGGCCAGAACAGGTAAGTATGCTTTTTTTAAAGTGGCTGGGTGGGCTGATCTGAGGTCTGAGGGGGGCTACAAGACGCTGGTCTGAGGGGGGCACAAGACTCTGACCTAAGGTCTGATGGGGCACATGGGGGCACATTGTGTTGATCTGAGGTCTGAGGGGGGCCACAAGACGCTGACCTGAGGTCTGATGGGGGCACATTGTTGATCTGAGGTCTGATGGGGGCACAAGACACTGATCTGAGGTCTGATGGGGGCACAAGATGCTGACCTGAGGTCTGATGGGGGCACAAGACGCTGACCTGAGGTCTGATGGGGGCACAAGATGCTGACCTGAGGTCTGATGGGGCACATTGTGTTGATCTGAGGTCTGATGGGGGCACAAGACGCTGACCTGAGGTCTGATGGGGGCACAAGACGCTGACCTGAGGTCTGATGGGGGCACAAGACGCTGACCTGAGCTCTGATGGGGGCACAAGACGCTGACCTGAGCTCTGATGGGGGCACATTGTGTTGATCTGAGGTCTGATGGGGGCACAAGACGCTGATCTGAGGTCTGATGGGGGCACAAGACGCTGACCTGAGGTCTGATGGGGAACAAGACGCTGATTTGAGGTCTGATGGGGGCACAATGTGTTGATCTGAGGTTTATTATCCCTGTACAGTGACATCACTGTGTGTATTATCCCTGGACTTTGACATCACTGTGTTTATTATCCCTGTACTGTAACATCACTGTGTTTATTATCCCTGTACGGTGGCATCACTGTGTTTATTATCCCTGTACAGTGACATCACTGTGTTTATTATCTCTGTACTGTGACATCACTGTGTTTATTATCCCTGTACTGTGACATCACTGTGTTTATTATCCCTGTACGGTGACATCACTGTGTTTATTATCCCTGTACAGTGACATCGCTGTGTTTATTATGTCTGTACAGTGATATCGCTGTGTTTATTATCCCTGTACAGTGACATCACTGTGTTTATTATCCCTGTACAGTGACATCGCTGTGTGTATTATCCCAGTGCAGGAAGAGGTAAGTGGTCTGTGTTTGTGTGTTTGTTTTCTATTTTTCAGGGTCGTGAATGCAGAGGACTACGTCGGATTCGGTGGACTACGTTGGACCAGCTTTTTTTTTTTTAAATAAAATGGTCAAACAGGGGTCTGGGGGAGTGTTTATTTCAATAAAATGTTTTATACTTGTGTGTGTGTGTATTTAAATGTGTGTGTATTAAACACAGTGATGTCACCGTACAGGGATAATAAACACAGTGATGTCACAGTACAGGGATCGGCGTCTCATGCCCCCATCAGACCTCAGGTCGGCGTTTCGTGCCCCCATCAGACCTCAGGTCGGCGTCTCGTGCCCCCATCAGACCTCAGGTCGGCGTCTCGTGCCCCCATCAGACCTCAGGTCGGCGTCTCGTGCCCCCATCAGACCTCAGGTCGGCGTCTCGTGCCCCCATCAGACCTCAGGTCGGCGTCTCGTGGGCCAGTCCGACACTGTGCAGGTCCCTACCTTATGTAAATTTAGGTCACATGTCACTGCCAGCCAATCACTGCTGGGGAGGTATAGGGGCTGTTACATCACAGCAGGCGTTCCCACAGGCTTCCCTTTGATGCTGATTGGCTGAAAAAAACGGGCATTTCAAACTTGCAGTGACGCACGAATAATCACGAATCCGGGATGCCGAGCCGAGCCGAAGCGGGCAATATTCGTGCGAATCACGAATATTGCCGCTTCGATTCGCTCATCACTAGTAACTTCCTATTAAGTGCTTCAATAAAAATATGTTTTAAAATAAATAAGAACTCCAGGTGGCCTGACAATTAGTATATGATGTCTCCTAGGACTAGTTGTTTTTCTTTCTTGTTTTTCTTTCTTTTTTTTTCCAAAACATTACCTATTATCCTATTTTTCCCCCTCCCCTACAAGCTCTTTCATGAAATGAGAGCCATAGCAAGAGCAATACTCTTCCTATTCTTCCCCCTCCCCTACAAGCTCTTTCATGAAATGAGAGCAATAGCAAATAATATCAGATTGACACAGACATATGTCGCTATGGGTAAACGCATAGTGGATGATCTTAACAAACTGTATGTTTGTATAAACACACACTGCACAGTTGCATATATTATGTCATTAATATTAGGAAGAAAATGATCCATTATTGGGGACAGATGGTGTTTAAATACACATAACGTTATCGGAAAAAAACGAGGCTTGTTGGGAGCAAGCATACAAAAATTATGCCTTAAAGGAGGGAAGCTGCCAGCCCCTGTTTATACACAGACAGAGGCAGATGCCTGCCCGTATTTATACACAGAAGTGTTAATTCTGTTAATTCCATAAACAATTCTCTCTTTTATTTGGAAGCAGCAACAGTACAGTGAGGATGTAAAAAAGCTAAAGGTCTATAGCGGTAATAGTAGCAGCAGCAGCAGTAGCAGCACAGCATGAAACATGCAAGGGATTTGGTGTGTTCGGCTGTGTTGGCTGGTAGTAGTAGTAGTGGGAGCTGTGTAGAGATAATGATAGTGGCAGAAGGGTTAATGGAAGTGGCAGTGGGGGAATTAGCAGCAGGGAACAGCTGCTATGGTGGTGATGGCAGCAGCATCCATACGGTACTGAACATGACAATAGGCAGGCAGATAGCGGCATGCTCGGGCCAGGGATAAATAGCCACCGTCAGCAATGGCAGATATATTCATTAGCCTAAGCCAAAGGTATGTTAAAATCCACACAGAACCATGCTAAAAGTGATGTTTTGCACACTGGCGGTGGATAACTTTGTCATTTTGGGTGTGATGCCACCTGCATTGCTGAAAACCCTCTTTTAAATGACACTGGAGACTGGACAAGACAATAAAGAGAGAACGAAGTGTACCCGTCACGCGAGGTCAGCGTCGCGCTCCCTCTGCACGACGTCGCCGGACCTCTCCGCCCCCCTAGAGACGAGCAATAGGGAATTGAAGTGCTGGTCTTGTCAGCCAGCACTTCATGAGTTAATTCTCTGTTTGGGTTTAGCCATGTGGTGCTGATCGCACCACATGGCTACTTTATATATTGTTTGGACAGCTTGCTCCGCCTCAGGTCATGTGATGCTGGCCACATCACATGATCCTGGGCGGGCTATTTAAAGATGGCAACTGCCTCACTCAGATGCCCGTGATTAGTCTTCTGAGATCAGTGCTGTGTGTTGGACCTTGCTTTTGGATTATTGGTATATTGGATTTTGGCTTTGGACTTAGACTACGCTTTTGTGATTCCCCTCGGTATTTGACGTGACCTCCTGTTCTTGACTTGGCTTGCTGACGATTTGCTATTGTGTTTGTTTCTGTCTGTGTTCGTCTTTCCCTGTGTTCCCTTCCCTACCCTGTGCACGTACTCAGCATAGGGACCGTCTCCAAGTTACGGTTTTGTCGCCTAAGGCATCTACTGTAAGTAGGCAGGGAAAGAGGTGGGGTTCAGACAGGGCACACTATCCCTTGTTTCCCTGTCGTGACAGAATCGCAGGCCATACCTAATGGAGCCGTTGCGAGTACTCACGGACCAGATGAGTAACATGGCTCAGATGATCCAGGATTTGGCCGGGAGACTCCAACATCAGGAGCAGCTGCGGACTGCACCCGCAGTCGTTCCCTCCATGCCAAACCCCAATATTGAACCCCATGTAAAATTGCCCGATCGGTTTTCTGGGGACCGAAGGACTTTCCGTTCCTTTAAGGAAAGTTGTAAATTATATTTCCGTTTACGCTCACACTCCTCGGGTTCTGAGCAGCAGCGGGTAGGAATAATTATTTCCTTGCTGCAAGGTGATCCGCAGGAGTGGGCTTTCTCATTGCCACCTGACTCCCCTTGTCTATTGTCTGTGGAGGCTTTTTTCCGGGCCCTAGGTCTTTTATATGAAGAACCTGACTTGGCCGCTGTAGCTGAAACTCAGCTCAGAGACATTCGGCAGGGTAACCGTCCAGTTGAGGATTACTGTGCTGAGTTCAGAAAATGGTGTGTGTCCTCTAAATGGAATGACCCTGCTTTGAGAAGCCAGTTTAGGGTGGGACTGTCTGACCATCTGAAGGATTTACTAGTTAGTTATCCTACTCCTGACACCTTAGAGGCGACTATGACCTTAGTTATCAAACTTGACCGACGGTTTAGGGAGAGACAAAAGGAACGTTCTATTGCCCCTCAAGTTGCCGTGTTGTCCGAAGTTCCTCTTCAGAGCCCGTCTCCTATCAAGGTCCAGGAGGAGCCTATGCAGTTGGGAGTTACTATGAGGGATCAGAGACGCCTGAGAGGGGCCTGTTTTTACTGCGGTGAGATGAACCACTGGCTCCAGCAGTGTCCGAGACTTCTGCTCTCAAAAAGGTCTGTTCCTGGAAGTAAAGTACCCCCTGCGGTGGTAAGAAAGAAAATCTTGTTACCTATTTCCATTTCTTATAACCAATAGAGATGAGCGAGTAGTGAAATATTCGAAAGTTCGAAATTCGATTCGAATAGACCGCGAAATTCGACTATTCGACCGGATATCGAATCCCATTAAAGTCTATGGGAAAAAAATGCTCGCCACTTGGAAATCTCAATTCGACCACTTGGAGGTCACCAAGTCCACCCTGGAACCTCAGAAAAGGATGCCAACACTGCTGGAATGCAACTGGGACAGCAGGGGAAGCATGTCTGGGTGCATATAACGCGCCCAAGTCGCACTATTACGCCACTATCACAGCCTCTCAACAATACACTCCAAACACAATCTAACCTCTCTGTAAAGTGAGACCATACAAGGAAACCTTCTTTCCTCTACATTGCCATGGACCCCAAGCCAAACTAGACAAAAAAGAAGATAAAATTCTGCACCCCTTAAAATCACGTTGCCTATGACAACCACAGATGGCATAGGCAAGGGGGAAAGCAAATAGACCCCACCCCTAATTGTCATTGTGTGTGTGTGTGAGATGTGGTCAGACATGTCTTCTTTAAAATGTAAAAACAACTCAAACACATGCAGAAGCCTTAAAATGCCCAAATTGTTGGCGCTTGAGATGTCAGTGACCCGACCTGGCCCAGTGTCATGTCTAGCAGGTAAAGCAGTGGGGATGTTGAGGGATGCGTAGGACCGCAAAAGGCAGGAAGAGGCCGTGGGCTGGCCAGAGGCTCATGGAAAATTTTGTGGAGGCCCAAGAGGTGAGACGTCTTAAAAATTGTGTGGAGGCCCAAGAGGTGACACCTCTTAAAAATTATGTGGAGGCCCAAGAGGTGACACCTCTTAAAAATTATGTGGAGGCCCAAGAGGTGACACCTTTTAAAGGCTGCAGTTATCCACAGATTTGCATGCAATGTAAAATGGTTACACTAATTTTATAAAGGCAACTATCATGAAAAATCAGTTTAAATGTATTGAGGGCAGCACAGAGTATTTCTACAGAGGAAGGAGTATTCTTTTTATTTTTTTTCCTTTTTTTATATGTATATGCTGTTGCCTTCAGTATATGAGAGTTGATTTCATGATGCTACTGCAGCCACTTAAAACGTTTTAAGTCTTGTTTTGTTTTTTTGAATACTGAGAATGCTATTTTGTACCAGATTTTGTATGTAAAGACTGAACACATTAAAATGAGAATGTTACCAAAATTATAATTTATAATTTATTTACTGGGGACTTAAATTTGTGGAGGCCCAAGAGGTGAGACCTCTTAAAATTTGTGGAGGCCCAAGAGGTAGACCTCTTAAAATTTGTGGAGGCCCAAGAGGTGAGACCTCTTAAAATTTTTGTGGAGGCCCAAGAGGTGAGACCTCTTAAAGATTTTGTGGAGGCCCAAGAGGTGAGACCTCTTAAAGATTTTGTGGAGGCCCAAGAGGTGAGACCTCTTAAAGATTTTGTGGAGGCCCAAGAGGTGAGACCTCTTAAAGATTTTGTGGAGGCCCAAGAGGTGAGACCTCTTAAAAGATTTTGTGGAGGCCCAAGAGGTGAGACCTCTTAAAGATTTTGTGGAGGCCCAAGAGGTGAGACCTCTTAAAGATTTTGTGGAGGCCCAAAGAGGTGAGACCTCTTAAAGATTTTGTGGAGGCCCAAGAGGTGAGACCTCTTAAAGATTTTGTGGAGGCCCAAGAGGTGAGACCTCTTTAAAAATTTTGTGGAGGCCCAAGAGGTGAGACCTCTTAAAGATTTTGTGGAGGCCCAAGAGGTGAGACCTCTTAAAAATTTTGTGGAGGCCCAAGAGGTGAGACCTCTTAAAGATTTTGTGGAGGCCCAAGAGGTGAGACCTCTTAAAGATTTTGTGCAGGCCCAAGAGGTGAGACCTCTTAAAGATTTTGTGCAGGCCCAAGAGGTGAGACCTCTTAAAGATTTTGTGGAGGCCCAAGAGTGAGACCTCTTAAAGATTTTGTGCAGGCCCAAGAGGTGAGACCTCTTAAAAATTATGTGGAGGCCCAAGAGGTGAGACCTGTTAAACATTTTGTGGAGGCCCAAGAGGTGAGACCTCTTAAAAATTATGTGGAGACCCAAGAGGTGAGACCTCGATAAAATTATGTGGAGGCCCAAGAGGTGAGACCTCTTAAAAATTATGTGGCTGCCCAAGAGGTGAGACCTCTTAAAAATTTTGTGGAGGCCCAAGAGGTGAGACGTCTTAAAAATTGTGTGGAGGCTAAAGAGGTGAGACCTCTTAAACATTTTGTAGAGCCCCAAGAGGTGAGACCTCTTAAAAATTATGTGGAGGCCCAAGAGGTGAGACCTCTTAAAAATTATGTGGAGGCCCAAGAGGTGAGACCTCTTAAACATTTTGTGCAGGCCCAAGAGGTGAGACCTCTTAAAAATTATGTGGAGGCCCAAGAGGTGAGACCTCTTAAAAATTATGTGGAGGCCCAAGAGGTGAGACCTCTTAAAAATTATGTGGAGGCCCAAGAGGTGAGACCTCTTAAAAATTATGTGGAGGCCCAAGAGGTGAGACCTCTTAAAAATTATGTGGAGGCCCAAGAGGTGAGACCTCTTAAAAATTATGTGGAGGCCCAAGAGGAGAGCCATAAATGTATATATATTTTTTTTTACGGAGCAATTCTAAGGCGGTAAAGGAGGAGGAGGAGGAGGTGGAGGAGGAAATGGCACTTCATACAGATGGCACTTCACTTTTGGCTGCTTTCCACGGTTGGAGAAGCAAAGTCCGGGTCAATCCACTTGCTGTTCATTTTGATTAGCGTCAGCCTGTCCGCACTGTCGGTTGACAGGCGGCTGCGCTTATCGGTTATAATGCCCCCGGCTGCGCTGAACACCCTTTCTGATAGCACGCTGGCGGCAGGGCAGGCAAGCACCTCCAAGGCGTACAGGGACAGTTCCAGCCACGTGTCCAACTTGGAGACCCAGTAAGTGTAGGACGCCGAGGGATCGGGGAGGACAGGGTTACGGTCTGCCAGGTACTCCCGCAACATCCGCCGATACTTGTCCCTCCTGCTGATAGCGGGCCCCGCAGTGATGGAAGTTGCACGAGGGGGTGCCATGAACGTGTCCCACACCTTGGAGAGTGTTCCCCTGGTGGCTGTGGGCCTGATAGATGTTGTGGGACTCTGGGAGACCCTCTCCTCTCTGCCGCCAGCGATGGTGGGTGGGAAAATCTACATCATGTTCTGCACGAGTTCCCTCTGCTTTTCCAGCAATCGATTTGTCCTCTCCTCTACCGGAATAAAAGAAGAGACGTTATCTTTATACCGGGGGTCCAGGATTGCGAAGACCCAGTACAGTTTGTTCTCCACTATCCGGACAACACGTGTGTCCCGGGAAAAGCAGCCCAGCATGAAGTCAGCCATGTGTGCCAGACTCTGAATAGGCATGACCTCACTGCCCCCACCAGAAGGATCACTTGCCATTTCCTCCTCTTCCTCTTCCGCCTCCTCTCCGCCCCATCCGCGCTGAACCAATGGGACGCACACAGCCTGACTGCTACCCTCGCCGCCAGCATCCTCCTCCTCTTCCACAGCCACCTCCACGTCGTCCTCCTCCTCCTCATCCTCCTCCTCCTCCTGCAACTGCCACCGTGAAGCAGACAAAAGTGTGGTCTGACTGTGTAGCTCCGTTGCGTCTCCTCCTACCCCCGTCTCCTCTGCGTGCAATGCGTTCTCCCTTATTGCGATGAGGGATTCTTTAAGGACGCATAGGAGCGGGATGGTTACGCTCACTATAGCGTCCTCGCTGCTGACCTTCTTGGTGGACTCCTCAAAGATACGCAGTACATCGCATATGTCTGCCATCCATGGCCACTCGTGGTTGGCAAACTGAGGGAGCTGAGTTGGAGGCACGCGTGGATTCATAATCTGGTACTCCATCAATGCTCTCTGCTGCTCACACACCCTGGCCAACATGGAATAGGTGGAATTCCAGCGAGTGGGCAGGTCGCACAACAGCCGATGTTCAGGCAAATGGAGGCGTTGCTGGAGTTTTTTTAAGCTAGCAGCAGCTACAGTTGACTTACGAAAGTGAGCGCACAAGCGCCGCACTTTCACCAGTAACTCTGCCAGGTTGGGGTAAGTCTTCAGAAATTTTTGGACTACCAGATTAAAAACGTGGGCCAGGCATGGTACGTGATTGAGTTCGGCAAGCTCCAGAGCCGCCACCAGGTTACGGCCGTTATCGCACACGACCATGCCTGGTCCTAGCTGCAGCGGCGACAGCCACATCTCCGTCTGCTGCAATATGGCGTCCCTCACCTCTGGGGCGCTATGCTTCCTGTCGCCCAAGCTGATGAGCTTAAGCACCGCCTGCTGACGTCTCCCCGCGCCAGTGCTGCAACGCTTCCAGCTAGCGGCTGAGGGCGATGTTAAGGCAGAGGAGGAGGAGGAGGAGGAGGAGGAGGGGGGTTTATCAGAACCCATGCTGGCAATCTTGGGCGGGGGTGGTAGGTAGGCCGTCTCTGTTTGCGACCCCGTCCCCGCTTCCACTACATTCACCCAGTGTGCCGTCAAAGAGATGTAGCGTCCCTGGCCGCAAGCGCTTGTCCACGAGTCGGTGGTCAAGTGGACCTTTGCGCTGACTGCGTACCTCAGGGCCCGCCTGATGTTACGCGACACGTGCTGGTGCAGGGCGGGGACGGCACTCCGGGAAAAGTAGTGGCGGCTGGGGACGGAATAGCGAGGTGCGGCAGCCGCCATCAGGTCGCGGAAGGCCTGCGTCTCCACAAGCCTAAACGGCAACATCTCCAGGGCCAGCAGTTTGGAGATGTGGCAGTTTAAGGCTTGGGCTTGGGGGTGACTCGAGGCGTACTTCCGCCTGCGGTCGAACGCCTGCGAGATGGACAGTTGTTGGGACGAGGAGTGTGAGGGTGCAGGCGAAGAGGCGGGGGAAGGGGAGGCTGAAGGAGAAGGCCCCAAAGTAGCCGAGGCAGAGGCAGATGTGGAGGTGTCCTGGCTGGAGGTCTGGACCGCAGTGGCAGCACACAACAAAGGGGAAGAGGCAGTGGCAGCAGGACCGGGCGCAGTTTGTATTGCGTTTGCTCTCTCCCACTCAGCCCAGTGCTTGACTTCCAAGTGACGCCGCATGCCTGAGGTGGTCAGATTGCTCTTCTCAGAGCCCCTACTCAGTTTTGAGTGGCAGAGTGTGCAAACCGCGCTCAGTTTGTCATCCGCACAAACATTAAAAAATCTCCACACCACAGAAGTACGAGGCCTCGATGGGGGAGCTTCGCGCGACTGCCCGCTGCCGGGAACAGCTTCGGCCCTGCTGGCTGTGGCCTCACTTCTCTGTCTGGACTGTCCTCTGCCTCTGGACATCCCTCTGCCTGTGGACATCCCTCTGCCTGTGGACATCCCTCTGCCTCTTGCTGCCTTTTTCGGTGCTGCGCAGACCACCACCTCTCCACTGCTTTCCCCGCTGGACATCACCCCTGGCCAAGTGGGGTCGGTCATTTCGTCATCCACCACCTCCTCTTCCTCACTCTGCTCCTCCTCCTGCCCACTGGACATTCCAACAGCCTCCCTTGATGGCAACTGCGTCTCATCATCATCATCGCTCATGATAACAGATGCTGGTTCAGGGTCCACATCAGCAGGAGATGGCGAAAACTCAAGTGTTTGGGCATCACTACAAACAAATTCCTCTGCTAGCTCCTGGGATTCTTCCGGCACATCTGAAAAAGGACCCGAAAAGAGCTCCTGGGAGGGGTCAAGGGTGGGATGACTCTGTTGGCCAGGTGTGGAGGAAGGAGGGTCAGAGTGAGACTGTGTGGATGACTGGCTGGTGGACAACTGTGTGGAAGCGCTATCGGCTATCCATTGCACCACCTGTTCAACCTGCTCAGGCCTCAACAGCGGTGTAACCCGCCCCCTGCTTAACTGTCCCATAAAGGCAGGGATTCTGGATGAGCGGGATCCTGGCTGACCCTCACCAGCACGCATTGTATCACCACTGGCTTCAACAAGGCCCCCAACAGCATTTCCGCGCCCCCGTCCTCGTCAACGTCCGATTCCGCTAGCCCCCCACCGCATTTTTTTTTTTTTACAATACTTTGCCTTCACAGCCGTGAAATTAGTTTGCAAGAGAACGCACAGTACAGTTGCCAGTTAAGGCCTATATATTGTATTTTTCAAGGTACACAGCCGTGTAGTAACTGAACAGACGGTGGGTATGAACACCAGTTATGAGAAATTACTTTGCAAGAGAACGCACAGTACAGTTGCCAGTTAAGGCCTATATATTGTATTTTTCAAGGTACACAGCTGTGTAGTAACTGAACAGACGGTGGGTATAAACACCAGTTATGAGAAATTACTTTGCAAGAGAACGCACAGTACAGTTGCCAGTTAAGGCCTATATATTGTATTTTTCAAGGTACACAGCCGTGTAGTAACTGAACAGACGGTGGGTATGAACACCAGTTATGAGAAATTACTTTGCAAGAGAACGCACAGTACTGTTGCCAGTTAAGGCCTATATATTGTATTTTTCAAGGTACACAGCCGTGTAGTAACTGAACAGACGGTGGGTATAAACACCAGTTATGAGAAATTACTTTGCAAGAGAACGCACAGTACAGTTGCCAGTTAAGGCCTATATATTGTATTTTTCAAGGTACACAGCCGTGTAGTAACTGAACAGACGGTGGGTATGAACACCAGTTATGAGAAATTACTTTGCAAGAGAACGCACAGTACAGTTGCCAGTTAAGGCCTATAGATTGTATTTTTCAAGGTACACAGCCGTGTAGTAACTGAACAGACGGTGGGTATGAACACCAGTTATGAGAAATTACTTTGCAAGAGAACGCACAGTACAGTTGCCAGTTAAGGCCTATATATTGTATTTTTCAAGGTACACAGCCGTGTAGTAACTGAACAGACGGTGGGTATAAACACCAGTTATGAGAAATTACTTTGCAAGAGAACGCACAGTACAGTTGCCAGTTAAGGCCTATAGATTGTATTTTTCAAGGTACACAGCCGTGTAGTAACTGAACAGACGGTGGGTATGAACACCAGTTATGAGAAATTACTTTGCAAGAGAACGCACAGTACAGTTGCCAGTTAAGGCCTATATATTGTATTTTTCAAGGTACACAGCCGTGTAGTAACTGAACAGACGGTGGGTATGAACACCAGTTATGAGAAATTACTTTGCAAGAGAACGCACAGTACAGTTGCCAGTTAAGGCCTATAGATTGTATTTTTCAAGGTACACAGCCGTGTAGTAACTGAACAGACGGTGGGTATGAACACCAGTTATGAGAAATTACTTTGCAAGAGAACGCACAGTACTGTTGCCAGTTAAGGCCTATATATTGTATTTTTCAAGGTACACAGCCGTGTAGTAACTGAACAGACGGTGGGTATAAACACCAGTTATGAGAAATTACTTTGCAAGAGAACGCACAGTACAGTTGCCAGTTAAGGCCTATATATTGTATTTTTCAAGGTACACAGCCGTGTAGTAACTGAACAGACGGTGGGTATGAACACCAGTTATGAGAAATTACTTTGCAAGAGAACGCACAGTACAGTTGCCAGTTAAGGCCTATATATTGTATTTTTCAAGGTACACAGCCGTGTAGTAACTGAACAGACGGTGGGTATAAACACCAGTTATGAGAAATTACTTTGCAAGAGAACGCACAGTACTGTTGCCAGTTAAGGCCTATATATTGTATTTTTCAAGGTACACAGCCGTGTAGTAACTGAACAGACGGTGGGTATAAACACCAGTTATGAGAAATTACTTTGCAAGAGAACGCACAGTACTGTTGCCAGTTAAGGCCTATATATTGTATTTTTCAAGGTACACAGCCGTGTAGTAACTGAACAGACGGTGGGTATAAACACCAGTTATGAGAAATTACTTTGCAAGAGAACGCACAGTACAGTTGCCAGTTAAGGCCTATAGATTGTATTTTTCAAGGTACACAGCCGTGTAGTAACTGAACAGACAGTGGGTATGAACACCAGTTATGAGAAATTACTTTGCAAGAGAACGCACAGTACAGTTGCCAGTTAAGGCCTATATATTGTATTTTTCAAGGTACACAGCCGTGTAGTAACTGAACAGACGGTGGGTATGAACACCAGTTATGAGAAATTACTTTGCAAGAGAACGCACAGTACTGTTGCCAGTTAAGGCCTATAGATTGTATTTTTCAAGGTACACAGCCGTGTAGTAACTGAACAGACGGTGGGTATAAACACCAGTTATGAGAAATTACTTTGCAAGAGAACGCACAGTACAGTTGCCAGTTAAGGCCTATAGATTGTATATTTCAAGGTACACAGCCGTGTAGTAACTGAACAGATGGTGGGTATAAACACCAGTTATGAGAAATTACTTTGCAAGAGAACGCACAGTACAGTTGCCAGTTAAGGCCTATATATTTTATAGTTCAAGGTACACAGCCGTGTACTAACTGTTCAGACGGTGGGTATTAACACCAGGTATTTAAATTAGTTTGCAAGAGAACGCACAGTACAATTGCCAATTATAAGGCCTATATATTTTATAGTTCAAGGTACACAGCCGTGTACTAACTGTTCAGACGGTGTGTATTAACACCAGGTATTTAAATTAGTTTGCAAGAGAACGCACAGTACAGTTGCCAATTATAAGGCCTATATATTTTATAGTTCAAGGTACACAGCAGTAGTGCCAAATATAGTTTGGTATGTAGCAGAGCACCTAATACACCACTAATGCCTCTCTCTGTCCCTACTCCAGCAGCTATCCCTGAATACAGCAGCCGTTCTCTGTAAAGTCTATATTGTAGTAAGCTATCACTGAAGTCCACTGTAGTAGCCCTGATAAGGGCTTTTAATCACGCTCCTGCCTGTCCAACAGCTAAAACCTGTCTCTCCCTTCTCCAGCCTCTGTCCCTGACTAAGTTCACGCAGCATATGCGTACGAGCAGGAAGAGCTGAGTTTTTAATATTCGAGGTCACATGGTTTTTCCAGCCAATGCATGTAGACGCCGTTTTCGCGCTGCCAGCGTGCTCAGCGTGCCTGTCATACCCCCCCTGCATGGTGATTGGTGGAAAAAGAGCGCCAGGGAAGGTGGGAGGGGAAACGAATTCTAAGTGCGCCATCGCCGTTATACTCGATTGAAATCGAGTATGCAGAATAGCGTAGTATTCGATCGAATACCGGCTCGATCGAACACTACTCGCTCATCTCTAATAACCAACTCAAGAGATCCGGTGAAGCATTTGTGGATTCAGGTTCTTCTGCTAATTTTATTGATTATTATTTTGTGCAATCTGTGGGTGTGCCTATAATTCCTTTAAGGGAGGTAATTCAAATTATCGCACTGGATTCCACTCCATTGAATGATGGGAGAGTGGAGTTTTGTACTCCTGAGGTTGTATTAACTGTAGGAATTACCCATACTGAGACTTGCTCCTTCCTTGTATTAAAGGATTTACCTGCCGACCTTGTTTTAGGTCTGCCTTGGTTACAGGACCACAACCCTGTGATCAACTGGTCAGTAGGTGAATTGGAAAAATGGGGAATGAATTGTGACAAATGTTGTAGATCAGTATTGCAGTTGGGAGGTACCACTGAGTCTCTTTCCTTGCCCAAGTATATTGGCGATTTTTCGGACGTGTTTTCCATGTCCGAGACTGAGTTCCTCCCTCCTCACCGGCAATATGATTGCGCCATCGACCTTATTGAGGGATCCAAATATCCCAAAGGTCTCATTTATAATCTCTCTACTCCTGAACGTCAGTCCATGAGGGATTATCTCAAAGAGAGTCTGGCCAAGGGTCACATCTGGCCTTCAGTTTCTCCCATGGGGGCAGGTTTTTTCTTTGTTGGTAAAAAGGATGGAGGATTGAGGCCCTGTATCGATTACAGGGAGCTCAATAAAATCACTGTTAAAAACAGATACCCGTTGCCCCTTATTCCTGACTTGCTGAATCAGGTCCAGGGGGCCTGTTGGTTCACTAAGCTGGATTTGAAGGGGGCATAAAACCTAATCAGGATTCGTGAGGGGGGCGAATGGAAAACTGCATTTAATACCCCGGAGGGTCATTATGAGTACTTGGTAATGCCTTTTGGGTTAAGTAACGCTCCGGCAATTTTCCAAAACTTTGTCAATGACATTTTTAGACCATTTATTGGGAAATTTGTAATTGTCTATATTGATGACATCCTGATTTTTTCTGCAGACTGGGAGAGTCACGTATCTCACACCAGGCAAGTGCTGGAGGTGTTGCGTGAAAACAAGTTGTTTGTTAAAGGGGAAAAGTGTACCTTTGGTGTTCAGGAAGTGGCCTTTTTGGGATACATTCTCACCCCTTTTTCTTTCAAAATGGACCCAGTTAAAGTACAGGCCATTGTAGATTGGGTGCGACCTTCCTCTTTGAAGGCGCTCCAGCGATTTCTGGGGTTTGCTAATTTTTATCGTAAATTTGTCAAAAATTTTTCAGTGGTAGCCAAACCCATTACGGATTTGACTCGCAAGGGGGCTGATCTGGTCAATTGGCCCCCTGCAGCAATTGAGGCCTTTGAAAGGTTAAAGCAGTGTTTCATTAATGCTCCTGTGTTGGTCCAGCCTGATCAAAGTAAGCCTTTTGTAGTTGAGGTGGATGCGTCTGAGGATGGTGTGGGGGCTATACTGTCCCAGGGGTCTTCCACCTTAACTAATCTTATGCCATGCGCCTTCTTCTCCCGCAAGTTCTCTCCTGCCGAGAGGAATTATGATATTGGGAATAGGGAGTTACTTGCAATCAAGTGGGCATTTGAGGAATGGCGTCATTTTTTAGAAGGGGCATTTCACCGCATTACGGTCCTCACGGATCATAAGAATTTAATGTTTCTAGAATCGGCTAAGCGATTGAATCCTAGACAGGCGAGGTGGGCTTTGTTCTTTACTCGTTTTGATTTTTGTGTTACCTTCAGACCCGGGAGCAAGAACGTTAAGGCCGATGCCTTATCCCGAAGTTTCCAGGCGTATCAGCCTCCTGACGTCCCTCCTGAGCCCATCCTGCCAGCTGATATCATCGTGGCCGCTACCTCATCTGACCTCGCTTCTGAAATCTCGGCAGGACAACATCTTGCTCCCATTGGTACCCCCAATGACAAATTGTTTGTGCCGGCTCATTTGCGGTTGCGACTGCTGGGTGAGTGCCATAATTCTGTTTTGTGTGGACATCCTGGCATCAATGCCACCAAGGAGTTGGTCTCTAGGCAGTATTGGTGGCCGTCAATCTCCAGAGATGTTCAGGCTTTTGTAACTGCGTGTAACACTTGTGCCAGGTCCAAGAATTCCAAGACACGACCTATGGGTGAGTTACATCCTTTACCCATACCTAGTAGACCTTGGTCACATCTGTCCATGGACTTTATCACGGACTTGCCGTGCTCTGAGGGTAAAACCGTGATATTTGTGGTGGTTGACAGATTCAGCAAAATGTGTCATTTTATTCCTTTGTGTAAATTACCCTCTGCGAAGGTCTTGGCGTCCGTGTTCATTGATAATATTGTCAAACTACATGGTGTTCCTGAGAATATCGTTTCTGATAGGGGAGTACAGTTTGTGTCTAGGTTCTGGAGGGCGTTCTGTAATAAGATTGGTATCTCTTTGTCCTTTTCATCAGCCTTTCATCCGGAGACCAATGGTCAGACTGAACGTCTTAACCAATCCGTTGAGCAATATCTCAGATGTTATGTTTCTGATAACCAACATGTGTGGGCCAGATTCCTGTCTCTGGCTGAATTTGCAATTAATAATCGTGTTAATTCATCCTCTGGGATGTCGCCGTTTTTCTGCAATATGGGTTTTCATCCACGCTTTAGCTCCTTTTCCCCATCTGCGTCGGTTGTCCCAGAGGTCAATGATTTTTCTCAAGAACTGTGCACAGTTTGGGCACAGGTTCAGTCGAACCTGGAAAAGGCCCAAGGAGTTCAAAAAGCTAAGTCTGATAGAAAACGTTCTAAGGGTGTGAATTTTAAGGTTGGGGATAAGGTATGGTTATCGACTAAAAATCTCAACATGAGGGTACCATCCTATAAGTTTGCACCTCGCTTCATTGGTCCTTACAGGATCACCAAGGTGATCAATCCGGTTTCTTTTAGGTTATGTTTACCCGACTCCCTTCGTGTTCATAATGTTTTTCATGTGTCTTTGCTCAAACATTATGTTGCTCCCGTTGGTCCTGAGGAACAGTCTCCGCCTCCGGTTGAGGTAGCAGGACAAATGGAGCATGAGATTGCCAGAATTGTGGATGTGAGAAGGGTCCGGAATTCCTTCCAGTACCTCGTACATTGGAAGGGGTTCGGTCCTGAGGACAGGTCTTGGGTACCGTTGACCAGGATGCATGCAGACTCGCTCATCCGAAAGTTCCATCTGCAGCATCCCGATAAGCCTGCTCCCGCTGTTAAGGGTCCGGTGGCCCCTCGTGAAGGGGGGGGTACTGTCACGCGAGGTCAGCGTCGCGCTCCCTCTGCACGACGTCGCCGGACCTCTCCGCCCCCCTAGAGACGAGCAATAGGGAATTGAAGTGCTGGTCTTGTCAGCCAGCACTTCATGAGTTAATTCTCTGTTTGGGTTTAGCCATGTGGTGCTGATCACACCACATGGCTACTTTACATATTGTTTGGACAGCTTGCTCCGCCTCAGGTCATGTGATGCTGGCCACATCACATGATCCTGGGCGGGCTATTTAAAGATGGGAACTGCCTCACTCAGATGCCCGTGATTAGTCTTCTGAGATCAGTGCTGTGTGTTGGACCTTGCTTTTGGATTATTGGTATATTGGATTTTGGCTTTGGACTTAGACTACGCTTTTGTGATTCCCCTCGGTATTTGACGTGACCTCCTGTTCTTGACTTGGCTTGCTGACGATTTGCTATTGTGTTTGTTTCTGTCTGTGTTCGTCTTTCCCTGTGTTCCCTTCCCTACCCTGTGCACGTACTCAGCATAGGGACCGTCTCCAAGTTACGGTTTTGTCGCCTAGGGCATCTACTGTAAGTAGGCAGGGAAAGAGGTGGGGTTCAGACAGGGCACACTATCCCTTGTTTCCCTGTCGTGACAGTACCAGTTATGGCCACTGTTCCAGTCTGCCTTCCCAGAGGTCCATGGGGTCAGGGAACATAATATGGACTAGAGAAAGGCTATAGTCTGGGTAAGACTGAACCTGGTTGTTCAGACAGTACTTCTCCATTTGCTGATTTAGTAAGCCTGGTGCGGCACGTGAAAAAACAGTTCCATCATGTTCATGAGACTGAACTGGCTGTTTTGCTGCTTGTGATAGCAGTGATGGTGGGTGACTGCGCGGGGGGGGGCATTGGGTTGGGTCAAATATGGGCCTCTTGGTCAGGAGCGTGGGCGGCAGACGTCTGCTTGACGAAATCTGCAGCAAGCTGTGCACCCAGTGTATACTGGTAATAAAGCTATTTGGCCTCCTTTTCGGCAGCAGGAAAACATCCCTCCATTTTGCTTTGTTACTGAGGGTTAAAAAGTATGGTTATCCTGCAATTATTGGGTTGCTTTTGGTAACAATAGGCCTATTAATACCTAAGCACGCAAGCATACATCTTGCCATGCTCAACAGCATGCCTGTGGACCTAGTTCTTTTTGGCTCTGCCCCCCAACTGAGATGATTGATCATCATGTGTCATAATCATCATCAGCCTTGCCCTCCTGCATCAGCAACTACTCCTCCAGTGGCAGCTCCTCATTCTTCTCCTCCACTTCGTCCTCCATAAGGGTCTACAACAGCTACAGAGTGGCCAGAAAGCTGTTCTTATTTCACCCGTTTATCAGTATGAGTGTCTTCTCTGAGATAAATAATAGAGGGATAACATTGTTAATGCCGCAGTTGCCCCTACTGACAAATCTTATGGCCTCGGTATGTGGCATGTGTCTTTAATGAGTTGCCAGTGCCTGTCTTTAAAACAACACATGCTCCCTGCTGCAGTCTTCGGGTGCATGATGAAATCATTTACCACTTTACACTGCTCATACAGATGCTTTAGTATCTGTAAGATGGAATTCCAGTAAATTGGAACATTGCAAATCAAGTGATGCAGCAGTTTCTGCAAGTCCAGAAGGGAGTTTTTTTGCCACATATGAATGTCTGAAATGCGAGGACAGTCTCCTGGACATGGCCAGCACCCACTGCAGGCCACAATACTTTTTCAAAAAACGCTGCCCAACTAAATATATCACATGTGCCATGCAGGGAGCATTTGTTATTTCCTCCACATGCAGTATAGTCACGATGTTCTTGCCATTGTTGCTGACTACTTTGACCGGTTGGAGTTAGCGGGGAGACAGCAGGAAGGATGTTTGCTGCTTGATGCACTTTATCAATTGATCGGCTGTATGGCTACTGTCAACCGGTCTGATCAGCTCTAACATAGCATGGCTTCAATTTAGAGATATGATAGGAGGGAGGGAGAGTGGGCAGAGAGTGGGCGGAATTCTTTGCCCTGGTTCTGTTGGGGAGGGAAGGATGTCCATGGAGGAGGATCTGGAGGAGGTAGATAAGCACCTAGTGTGTGCAGACCGACACAAAAATGGAGGTTTCAATAAGACTTGGTCTCACTGCTGTGGTGCTGCCTAAAAAAAACCCTAAAAACATTGACCCAGCGGGCCATGAAAGACATTTACTATCCCTGCCCATAACAGCTGCTCCAGATGTCCGCTGTGGCATGCACCTTGCTGCACAGTGACAATTGCAAGAGGTAGCCCATTTTCTATACACATAACAATACAAGGTAGGGATTGCTTTTTTGGATAAATAATGCCGGCTAGGTATCTTCTAATGAGGCTGAGAGCATGCCATCACCTCCCTAAAGGCAACAGAATCCACTAAGTGGTAATGCAAAGACTTAACTGCCAAAAACTTGGTCAAGTGGGGGTCAAGCTTGCACACCATTGGATTGCTTGGGGCATAGAGTTGTTTCCTGGCAAGACATTCTGTTATCGATGGCTGTTGACCGAGCATAATAGGAGGAGAAGCAGTAGTCTGAGCAGGAGACACAATAACTGATGAAGACGATAACAAGGATATAGTACTGTATGTGGATGCGGCCTGGCTGCCACAAAGGAGACCAGAAGAAGGAGGACTCTCTTGCTGGGAAATTCATAAGGAATCTGATTAATTTAGAATTCGCTCATCTGTCCTCTAGATAGAAAGTAATGATATGATACTTATTAGAGATGAGCGAGTAGTGTTCGATCGAGCCGGTATTCGATCGAATACTACGCTATTCGGCATACTCGATTTCAATCGAGTATAACGGCGATGGCGCACTTAGAATTCGTTTCCCCTCCCACCTTCCCTGGCGCTCTTTTTCCACCAATCAACATGCAGGGGGGGTATGACAGGCACGCTGAGCACGCTGGCAGCGCGAAAACAGCGTCTACATGGATTGGCTGGAAAAACCATGTGACCTCGAATATTAAAAACTCAGCTCTTCCTGCTCGTACGCATATGCTGCGTGAACTTAGTCAGGGACAGAGGCTGGAGAAGGGACAGACAGGTTTTAGCAGTTGGACAGGCAGGAGCGTGATTAAAAGCCCTTATCAGGGCTACTATAGTGCACTACAGTGATAGCTTTACTACAAGATACACTTTACAGAGAACGGCTGCCGTATTCAGGGATAGCTGCTGGAGTAGGGACAGAGAGAGGCATTAGTGGTGTATTAGGTGCTCTGCTACATACCAAACTATATTTGGCACTACTGTTCAGCGTTCTTTTTGGCTGAAAACCCTGTTATATAACTTGTGTGTATATGCACCATCTGATCTGGCAGTATACGGCTGTGAATTTTATTTTATTTTTTTAAATACAGTTTATTTGGCTCTAGTGTTCTGGGTTCTGTGTGCCTGCAATACCCTTTTTGTATACCAGGTGTAAATACCCACCGTCTGTTAAGTTAGTAAACGGCTGTGTACCTTGAAATATACAATATCTAGGCCATTTAATAGGCCACTGTACTGTGCGTTCTCTTGTTAAATTATTTCACATACCTGGTGTAAATACCCACCGTCTGTTCAGTTACTACACGGCTGTGTACCTTGAAATATACAATATCTAGGCATTTTAATAGGCCACTGTACTGTGCGTTCTCTTGCTAAATTATCTCACATACCTGGTGTAAATACCCACCGTCTGTTCTGTTACTACACGGCTGTGTACCTTGAAAATATACAATATCTAGGCCATTTAATAGGCCACTGTACTGTGCGTTCTCTTGTTAAATTATCTCACATACCTGGTGTAAATACCCACCGTCTGTTCAGTTACTACACGGCTGTGTACCTTGAAATATACAATATCTAGGCATTTTAATAGGCCACTGTACTGTGCGTTCTCTAGCTAAATTATCTCACATACCTGGTGTAAATACCCACCGTCTGTTCAGTTACTACACGGCTGTGTACCTTGAAATATACAATATCTAGGCATTTTAATAGGCCACTGTACTGTGCGTTCTCTTGCTAAATTATCTCACATACCTGGTGTAAATACCCACCGTCTGTTCAGTTACTACACGGCTGTGTACCTTGAAATATACAATATCTAGGCCATTTAATAGGCCACTGTACTGTGCGTTCTCTTGTTAAATTATCTCACATACCTGGTGTAAATACCCACCGTCTGTTCTGTTACTACACGGCTGTGTACCTTGAAATATACAATATCTAGGCATTTTATAGGCCACTGTACTGTGCGTTCTCTTGCTAAATTATCTCACATACCTGGTGTAAATACCCACCGTCTGTTCAGTTACTACACGGCTGTGTACCTTGAAATATACAATATCTAGGCATTTTAATAGGCCACTGTACTGTGCGTTCTCTAGCTAAATTATCTCACATACCTGGTGTAAATACCCACCGTCTGTTCAGTTACTACACGGCTGTGTACCTTGAAATATACAATATCTAGGCCATTTAATAGGCCACTGTACTGTGCGTTCTCTTGTTAAATTATCTCACATACCTGGTGTAAATACCCACCGTCTGTTCTGTACTACAACGGCTGTGTACCTTGAAATATACAATATCTAGGCATTTTAATAGGCCACTGTACTGTGCGTTCTCTTGCTAAATTATCTCACATACCTGGTGTAAATACCCACCGTCTGTTCTGTTTACTACACGGCTGTGTACCTTGAAATATACAATATCTAGGCATTTTAATAGGCCACTGTACTGTGCGTTCTCTTGCTAAATTATCTCACATACCTGGTGTAAATACCCACCGTCTGTTCTGTTACTACACGGCTGTGTACCTTGAAATATACAATATCTAGGCCATTTAATAGGCCACTGTACTGTGCGTTCTCTTGTTAAATTATCTCACATACCTGGTGTAAATACCCACCGTCTGTTCAGTTACTACACGGCTGTGTACTTTGAAATATACAATATCTAGGCATTTTAATAGGCCACTGTACTGTGCGTTCTCTTGCTAAATTATCTCACATACCTGGTGTAAATACCCACCGTCTGTTCAGTTACTACACGGCTGTGTACCTTGAAATATACAATATCTAGGCATTTTAATAGGCCACTGTACTGTGCGTTCTCTTGCTAAATTATCTCACATACCTGGTGTAAATACCCACCGTCTGTTCTGTTACTACACGGCTGTGTACCTTGAAATATACAATATCTAGGCATTTTAATAGGCCACTGTACTGTGCGTTCTCTTGCTAAATTATCTCACATACCTGGTGTAAATACCCACCGTCTGTTCTGTTACTACACGGCTGTGTACCTTGAAATATACAATATCTAGGCCATTTAATAGGCCACTGTACTGTGCGTTCTCTTGTTAAATTATCTCACATACCTGGTGTAAATACCCACCGTCTGTTCAGTTACTACACGGCTGTGTACCTTGAAATATACAATATCTAGGCATTTTAATAGGCCACTGTACTGTGCGTTCTCTTGCTAAATTATCTCACATACCTGGTGTAAATACCCACCGTCTGTTTAAGTTAGTAAACGGCTGTGTACCTTGAAAATATACAATATCTAAAGCCATTTAATAGGCCACTGTACTGTGCGTTCTCTAGCTAAATTATCTCACATACCTGGTGTAAATACCCACCGTCTGTTCAGTTACTACACGGCTGTGTACCTTGAAATATACAATATCTAGGCATTTTAATAGGCCACTGTACTGTGCGTTCTCTTGCTAAATTATCTCACATACCTGGTGTAAATACCCACCGTCTGTTCAGTTACTACACGGCTGTGTACCTTGAAATATACAATATCTAGGCATTTTAATAGGCCACTGTACTGTGCGTTCTCTTGCTAAATTATTTCACATACCTAATTATATACCCAAATATTGTATTTGCAACAAAAAAAATAAAATGCGGAGGGGGGCTAGCGGAATCGGACGTGGACGAGGACGGGGGCGCGGAAATGCTGTTGGGGGCCTTGTTGAAGCCAGTGGGGATACAATGCGTGCTGGTGAGGGTCAGCCAGGATCCCGCTCATCCAGAATCCCTGCCTTTATGGGACAGTTAAGCAGGGGGCGGGTTACACCGCTGTTGAGGCCTGAGCAGGTTGAACAGGTGGTGCAATGGATAGCCGATAGCGCTTCCACACAGTTGTCCACCAGCCAGTCATCCACACAGTCTCACTCTGACCCTCCTTCCTCCACACCTGGCCAACAGAGTCATCCCACCCTTGACCCCTCCCAGGAGCTCTTTTCGGGTCCTTTTTCAGATGTGCCGGAAGAATCCCAGGAGCTAGGAGAGGAATTTGTTTGTAGTGATGCCCAAACCCTTGAGTTTTTCGCCCATCTCCTGCTGATGTGGACCCTGAGCCAGCCATCTGTTAATCATGAGCGATGATGATGATGAGACGCAGTTGCCATCAAGGGAGGCTGTTGGAATGTCCAGTGGGCAGGAGGAGGAGCAGAGTGAGGAAGAGGAGGTGGTGGATGACGAAAATGACCGACCCCACTTGGCCAGGGGTGATGTCCAGCGGGGAAAGCAGTGGAGAGGTGGTGGTCTGCGCAGCACCGAAAAAGGCAGCAAGAGGCAGAGGGATGTCCACAGGCAGAGGGATGTCCACAGGCAGAGGGATGTCCACAGGCAGAGGGATGTCTACAGGCAGAGGGATGTCCAGAGGCAGAGGACAGTCCAGACAGAGTAGTGAGGCCACAGCCAGCCGGCCGAAGCTGTTCCCGGCAGCGGGCAGTCGCGTGAAGCTCCCCCATCGAGGCCTCGTACTTCTGTGGTGTGGAGATTTTTTAATGTTGTGCGGATGACAAACTGAGCCGCGGTTTGCACACTCTGGCCACTCAAAACTGAGTAGGGGCTCTGAGAAGAGCAATCTGACCACCTCAGGCATGCGGCGTCAACTTGGAAAGTCAAGCACTGGGCTGAGTGGGAGAGAGCAAACGCAATACAAACTGCGCCCGGTCCCTGCTGCCACTGCCTCTTCCCCTTTGTTGTTGTTGCTGCCACTGCGGTCCAGACCTCCAGCCAGGACACCTCCACATCTGCCTCTGCCTCGGCTACTTTGGGGCCTTCTCCTTCAGCCTCCCCTTCCCCCGCCTCTTCGCCCTGCCACCCTCACACTCCTCGTCCCAACAACTGTCCATCTCGCAGGCGTTCGACCGCAGGCGGAAGTACGCCTCGAGTCACCCCCAAGCCAAGCCTTAAACTGCCACATCTCCAAACTGCTGGCCCTGGAGATGTTGCCGTTTAGGCTTGTGGAGACGCAGGCCTTCCGCGACCTGATGGCGGCTGCCGCACCTCGCTATTCCGTCCCCAGCCGCCACTACTTTTCCCGGAAGTGCCGTCCCCGCCCTGCACCAGCACGTGTCGCGTAACATCAGGCGGGCCCTGAGGTACGCAGTCAGCGCAAAGGTCCACTTGACCACCGACTCGTGGACAAGCGCTTGCGGCCAGGGACGCTACAATCTCTTTGACGGCAACTGGGTGAATGTAGTGAAGCGGGGACGGGGTCGCAAACAGAGACGGCCTACCTACCACCCCCGCCCAAGATTGCCAGCATGGGTTCTGATAAACCCCCCTCCTCCTCCTCCTCCTCCTCCTGTGCCTTAACATCTCCCTCAGCCGCTAGCTGGAAGCGTTGCAGCACTGGCGCGGGGAGACGTCAGCAGGCGGTGCTAAAGCTCATCAGCTTGGGCGACAGGAAGCACAGCGCCCCAGAGGTGAGGGACGCCATATTGCAGCAGACGGAGATGTGGCTGTCGCCGCTGCAGCTAGGACCAGGCATGGTCGTGTGCGATAACGGCCGTAACCTGGTGGCGGCTCTGGAGCTTGCCGAACTCAATCACGTACCATGCCTGGCCCACGTTTTTAATCTGGTAGTCCAAAAATTTCTAAAGACTTACCCCAACCTGGCAGAGCTACTGGTGAAAGTGCGGCGCTTGTGCGCTCACTTTCGGAAGTCAACTGTAGCTGCTGCTAGCTTAAAAAAACTCCAGCAACGCCTCCATTTGCCTGAACATCGGCTGTTGTGCGACCTGCCGACTCGCTGGAATTCCACCTATTCCATGTTGGCCAGGGTGTGTGAGCAGCAGAGAGCATTGATGGAGTACCAGATTATGAATCCACGCGTGCCTCCAACTCAGCTCCCTCAGTTTGCCAACCACGAGTGGCCATGGATGGCAGACATATGCGATGTACTGCGTATCTTTGAGGAGTCCACCAAGAAGGTCAGCAGCGAGGACGCTATAGTGAGCGTAACCATCCCGCTCCTAGGCGTCCTTAAAGAATCGCTCATCGCAATAAGGGAGAACGCATTGCACGCAGAGGAGACGGGGGTAGGAGGAGACGCAACGGAGCTACACAGTCAGACCACACTTTTGTCTGCTTCACGGTGGCAGTTGCAGGAGGAGGAGGATGAGGAGGAGGACGACGTGGAGGTGGCTGTGGAAGAGGAGGAGGATGCTGGCGGCGAGGGTAGCAGTCAGGCTGTGTGCGTCCCATTGGTTCAGCGCGGATGGGGCGGAGAGGAGGCGGAAGAGGAAGAGGAGGAAATGGCAAGTGATCCTTCTGGTGGGGGCAGTGAGGTCATGCCTATTCAGAGTCTGGCACACATGGCTGACTTCATGCTGGGCTGCTTTTCCCGGGACACACGTGTTGTCCGGATAGTGGAGAACAAACTGTACTGGGTCTTCGCACTCCTGGACCCCCGGTATAAAGATAACGTCTCCTCTTTTATTCCGGTAGAGGAGAGGACGAATCGATTGCTGGAATACCAGAGGGAACTCGTGCAGAACATGATGGAGATTTTCCCACCCACCATCGCTGGCGGCAGAGAGGAGAGGGTCTCCCAGAGTCCCACAACATCCATCAGGCCCACAGCCACCAGGGGAACACTCTCCAAGGTGTGGGACACGTTCATGGCACCCCCTCGTGCAACTTCCATCACTGCGGGGCCCGCTATCAGCAGGAGGGACAAGTATCGGCGGATGTTGCGGGAGTACCTGGCAGACCGTAACCCTGTCCTCCCCGATCCCTCGGCGTCCTACACTTACTGGGTCTCCAAGTTGGACACGTGGCTGGAACTGTCCCTGTACGCCTTGGAGGTGCTTGCCTGCCCTGCCGCCAGCGTGCTATCAGAAAGGGTGTTCAGCGCAGCCGGGGGCATTATAACCGATAAGCGCAGCCGCCTGTCAACCGACAGTGCCGACAGGCTGACGCTAATCAAAATGAACAGCAAGTGGATTGACCCGGACTTTGCTTCTCCAACCGTGGAAAGCAGCCAAAAGTGAAGTGCCATCTGTATGAAGTGCCATTTCCTCCTCCACCTCCTCCTCCTCCTCCTTAACCGCCGTAGAATTGCTCCGTAAATAAGAAAAATATTATATATTTATGGCTCACCTCTTGGGCCTCCACATAATTTTAAGAGGTCTCACCTCTTGGGCCTCCACATAATTTTTAAGAGGTCTCACCTCTTGGGCCTCCACATAATTTTTAAGAGGTCTCACCTCTTGGGCCTCCACATAATTTTTTAAGAGGTCTCACCTCTTTGGGCCTGCACAAAATGTTTAAGAGGTCTCACCTCTTGGGCCTCCACATAATTTTTAAGAGGTCTCACCTCTTGGGCCTCCACATAATTTTTAAGAGGTCTCACCTCTTGGGCCTCCACATAATTTTTAAGAGGTCTCACCTCTTGGGCCTCCACAAAATGTTTAAGAGGTCTCACCTCTTGGGCCTCCACATAATTTTTAACAGGTCTCACCTCTTGGGCCTCCACAAAATGTTTAAGAGGTCTCACCTCTTGGGCCTCCACAAATTTTTAAGAGGTCTCACCTCTTGGGCCTCCACATAATTTTTTAAGAGGTCTCACCTCTTGGGCCTCCACAAAAATGTTTAAGAGGTCTCACCTCTTGGCCTCCACAAATTTTTAAGAGGTCTCACCTCTTGGGCCTCCACAAAATTTTTAAGAGGTCTCACCTCTTGGGCCTCCACATAATTTTTAAGAGGTCTCACCTCTTGGGCCTCCACATAATTTTAACAGGTCTCACCTCTTGGGCCTCCACATAATTTTTTAAGAGGTCTCACCTCTTGGGCCTCCACATAATTTTTAAGAGGTCTCACCTCTTGGGCCTCCACATAATTTTTAAGAGGTTCTCACCTCTTGGGCCTCCACAAAATCTTTAAGAGGTCTCACCTCTTGGGCCTCCACAAAATCTTTAAGAGGTCTCACCTCTTGGGCCTCCACATAATTTTTAAGAGGTCTCACCTCTTGGGCCTCCACAAAAATCTTTAAGAGGTCTCACCTCTTGGGCCTCCACAAAATCTTTAAGAGGTCTCACCTCTTGGGCCTCCACAAAATCTTTAAGAGGTCTCACCTCTTGGGCCTCCACAAAATGTTTAAGAGGTCTCACCTCTTGGGCCTCCACAAAATCTTTAAGAGGTCTCACCTCTTGGGCCTCCACAAAATGTTTAAGAGGTCTCACCTCTTGGCCTCCACAAAATTTTTAAAGAGGTCTCACCTCTTGGGCCTCCACATAATTTTTAAGAGGTCTCACCTCTTGGGCCTCCACAAAATGTTTAAGAGGTCTCACCTCTTGGGCCTCCACAAAATTTTTAAGAGGTCTCACCTCTTGGGCCTCCACAAAATTTTTTAAGAGGTCTCACCTCTTGGGCCTCCACATAATTTTAAGAGGTCTCACCTCTTGGGCCTCCACATAATTTTTAAGAGGTCTCACCTCTTGGGCCTCCACATAATTTTTAAGAGGTCTCACCTCTTGGGCCTCCACAAATTTTTAAGAGGTCTCACCTCTTGGGCCTCCACATAATTTTAAGAGGTCTCACCTCTTGGGCCTCCACAAAATCTTTAAGAGGTCTCACCTCTTGGGCCTCCACAAAATTTTAAGAGGTCTCACCTCTTGGGCCTCCACAAATTTTTAAGAGGTCTCACCTCTTGGGCCTCCACAAAAATCTTTAAGAGGTCTCACCTCTTGGGCCTCCACAAAATCTTTAAGAGGTCTCACCTCTTGGGCCTCCACAAATGTTTAAGAGGTCTCACCTCTTGGGCCTCCACAAAATCTTTAAGAGGTCTCACCTCTTGGGCCTCCACATAATTTTAAAGAGGTCTCACCTCTTGGGCCTCCACAAAATCTTTAAGAGGTCTCACCTCTTGGGCCTCCACAAAATCTTTAAGAGGTCTCACCTCTTGGGCCTCCACAAAATCTTTAAGAGGTCTCACCTCTTGGGCCTCCACAAAATCTTTAAGAGGTCTCACCTCTTGGGCCTCCACAAAATCTTTAAGAGGTCTCACCTCTTGGGCCTCCACAAAATTTTTAAGAGGTCTCACCTCTTGGGCCTCCACAAAAATTTTTAAGAGGTCTCACCTCTTGGGCCTCCACAAAATTTTAAAGAGGTCTCACCTCTTGGGCCCTCCACATAATTTTTAAGAGGTCTCACCTCTTGGGCCTCCACATAATTTTTAACAGGTCTCACCTCTTTAGCCTCCACACAATTTTTAAGACGTCTCACCTCTTGGGCCTCCACAAAATTTTCCATGAGCCTCTGGCCAGCCCACGGCCTCTTCCTGCCTTTTGCGGTCCTACGCATCCCTCAACATCCCCACTGCTTTACCTGCTAGACATGACACTGGGCCAGGTCGGGTCACTGACATCTCTAAGCGCCAACAATTTGGGCATTTTAAGGCTTCTGCATGTGTTTGAGTTGTTTTTACATTTTAAAGAAGACATGTCTGACCACATCTTCACACACACACACACAATGACAATTAGGGGTGGGGTCTATTTGCTTTCCCCCTTGCCTATGCCATCTGTGGTTGTCATAGGCAACGTGATTTTAAGGGGTGCAGAATTTTATCTTCTTTTTTGTCTAGTTTGGCTTGGGGTCCATGGCAATGTAGAGGAAAGAAGGTTTCCTTGTATGGTCTCACTTTACAGAGAGGTTAGATTGTCTTTGGAGTGTATTGTTGAGAGGCTGTGATAGTGGCGTAATAGTGCGACTTGGGCGCGTTATATGCACCCAGACATGCTTCCCCTGCTGTCCCAGTTGCATTCCAGCAGTGTTGGCATCCTTTTCTGAGGTTTCAGGGTGGACTTGGTGACCTCCAAGTGGTCGAATTGAGATTTCCAAGTGGCGAGCATTTTTTTCCCATAGACTTTAATGGGATTCGATATTCGGTCGAATAGTCGAATTTCGCGGTCTATTCGAATCGAATTTCGAACTTTCGAATATTTCACTACTCGCTCATCTCTA